>VMDO01014996.1:0-52631 GCA_007922755.1 Pedetes capensis | reverse complement strand
TCAGCAGGCTTAGTGCTTTGCAGCCACCAAATGCAAAAAAATAAATAAATAAAATAAAATAACTGGTCTCTAAACAGTCAGACCTCTGAGGGGTGTGACAACTCACCCTCTTACAGAAAGGAAAATGTCAGAAGTCAGAGTGGTCCTCTGGCAAACATATTACAGTAGTTTGGCCAAAAAGGCAATCAGAAGGAGGATACCCTAAATGGCAGAGGAGGCTCTGAAATTCCTTATCCAAAACCTGCTCGGACAGCATCCTCAAAAAGAGGGCCCCTACTGCACAGACAAAGGGGTCTTGACGTCAGGGACTACAACAGAGGCAAGAAAAGTCTTCAAGAAGGACTTGTAGGAAGAGAGAGAATCTGGCCAGAAGGGAGTCAGACATCAGAGAGACAGATTCAAAAGACAAACAAGAGGAGGGATCCCAGAGATAGATTCAGAGATTCAGAAGACAAATTAGGGGAGGGAACTGTCATTGAGCCTGGGGCCCTGGATTGCCTCAGGGGGTGCCTTCCCCAGGGTCTTCGACTGGCAGGACTCATCAGGGCTGGAGACTAGTCCAGGCTCCTGTGGGTAGATCTCACTTTAATCGACATTGGTCACATATTCCAAAATCAGGCAGACTCCCTATAGTGCAGCTTCTCAATCCCCGCACTAGTCCAAAATACAGATAGGGGAACAAACATCGCAAAAACACAAAAAATGAACAGAGCAATTCTTGATGCACATACCATAAAATTGAAAATGAAGCATGTCCCATTTTACCTTTTTTTTTTCCTTTTAACCTAAACTTTATGTACTTAATATCATCTTAGAGGAACTAGGCATGGAGGGAAGCTTTCAAGTTCAGCATAAAATGGACTCCAAATTCAGCTGCCATGTCTGGAGAAAAAAGCAAATCTGAAGTGAAACAACATACAAGACCAAGGGGTCACTGGCTTTAATGATGAAGTTCCCATGATGTTAAGGACAACCTGAAAGCTAAACGTTGCCAAGTACAGGGGATTAACACAGAACAAACACTGAATAACTAACTGAGACAACAATGAACAAAGCATATTCAAACCAAATCCTATCCAGACATGTCGGGTTAGAATGGAGGCTGAGGTTATGTCATGTCTGACCCTCGGGATTCTCCCCAAAACAAATGCTGCAGCACAAAGACAAAATATTCCCTGGTGCACACAAACAAAACCAAAAGTGAGACGATGGCTCATGTCGCGTGGCGGGAGCAACCTGCCTCATCTCCCCAAATTTACAGATGGGATATTATCCCTACAGAGTGGGTCGGGAAGTCTTCCGAGCCCTACAGCCTGAGGTTTCTTAGCGCGTCAGCCAGGATCCCAGCAGGCTGATTACAGATTAAAGCCAAGGCTCTAAAGAGAGGTAGAGGGCATCTGTCCCATGCCAAAGAATATCGTCAGTCCAAGTCCAAACATCAGAGAAAGTGAAACAAACAGACACACATGTACTCTCTTAAATTTCACCAGATATAACAGAGAAGCACTTGGCCGAGTCCCCCCTACCGGGGGACGTTCAGATATGAGGAGGGCTTCCAGCCCCCCTCCAGAAGGGGATTCTAGAGCGTCCTCCAGGATCCCCGTGACCACAGCGATGTGGCACATCTGCCTGCTGTTAACTGGTTGCCACCGCAACTACAGACACAGAAACAAAAGTAAAGAAGACAGGTTACTCATAGAGTCACAGAGTTTAAGAAGAGGCCTCTGATCCAGGTTGAGTTTCGGGTTAATTCTCTTGGGGGGTCTTGCATGCAGGACGAGTCCCCAAATGTAGGACCCACTTGTTATTAGTCTGTTCAGGGTTTCTATTTCTTCATGATTCAGTCTTGGTAAGGTGTATCTAAAACTGTCCATTTCTTCTACATTATCAAATTTGTTGGCTTATAGTTGTTCATAATATCTCAAATAATCTTTTAAGTTTTTGTGTTGTTAGTTGTAATATTTACCTTTCCATCTCTTATTTTATTTATTTGAGACTTCTCTCCTCTTTTCTTAGTGTAGCTAAAGGTTTGTCTATTTTGTTTGCCCTTTTAAAGAACTAGCTGTTTGTTTCATTGATCTTTTTTATTATCACTTTTCTAGTTTCCATTCCATTCCATTTATTTTTGCTCTGATCTTTATTGTTTCATTTTGCTAATTTTTGGTTTAGTTTGTTCATAATTTTTTATCTCCTTGAAATGCAGTGATAGGTTGTTTATCTGATATTTTCCTTTTTTTTTAAGTACTAGGGGGTTGAACACTGGGCCTTGTGCATAATTTGCAAGCTCCCCACCACTGGGCTGCACCCCCAGCCCCTTTTTTATTTTTTATCTTGAGACAGGGTCTCACTAAGTTACACAGACTACCTTTGAGCTTGAAATTGCAATCCTCTTGCCTCTGCCTCATGAGTTGTTAGGATTACAGGTGTGTGCCACTGGGCCTAGCTCTTTCTTTAACAATTAAGGCCTCTTGGCATGAACCATTCCCATCTACATTCACCCTAGACAAACTGGTTTTTTCCCTTTTTAAACTGTACAGTTTCAGATCTTTCTGTTCTGCCATTTTCTCTATTTTTCCATAAATCTTGCTGAATGCAGTAAGCAATAATCAAGCCATATTTCCTATATCTCTCCACCCTTGTGATATTTCCTCTTCCAAGTTAATCAGTTCATTGATTTTACACTCAGGCTCATTCAAAACTTTGGGGCATGGAGAAAATATAGAAAGGCTCTATTAGAATATAATACAAATCACCTCTTGTCCAGTGCCCAATAGAGTCTACATTTTCCTCTGAAATCCCGAGTGCCATCTGTGTTTCTATAAGCAGCAGCATTCTCATCTTCCTGACTCTCCCCAGAACTGCCCCTCTAGCTCTCCAGGCGTTCTCATCTCCAAACTCTTACAGAATCTTCCTGCAAAAAAGTTCCAAATGCCTAAGAACTCCATGGTTAGTTTTCTGCACAGCAACAACCCCACTCTCTGGCACCAGTTTTCTTTATTTGTCAGCTCTTGTTGCTGTAGCAGAAAAAAAAAAAACTGAAACAAACTTATGGGAAGAGGTTTATAGGAAGCTCACAGAGAATCAGTTCATAATGGTGGCAGTGCTGGCATAGGGACAGTGGCAGCAGGGCCTGTGTTGGATGACCTCAGGGTATTGTGGACCAACAACAGAGACCAGGGCTGCAGATCTGTGGTAAAAACCTCCAAAGGCCCTCCCCCAGGCAGCTACTTCCATCCAAAGGCCATCCAAGGTAAAGTTTCACAACCTCCCATCATAGCGCCACCAGCTGGGGACCAAATGACATGATCTTTTGGGGAGAATTTTGTTGTTGTTGTTAGGTGCCATCGAGTCGGTATCCGACTCATAGTGACCCTCTGTACAACAGGGGAAACACTATTGTCAGTGCTTCTCTGCTGTTCATAGGGTTTTCAATGGCAGATTGATTTTTGGGAGGGGGTTTCCAGGTCCTTCTCCCAAGCCTACAGCTTCTGGTGTTCCCAGGCGGTCTCCCATCCAGGTACTAACCAGGCCCGACCCCGCTTAGCTTCTGAGATCTGACGGGATCAGATGCCACAGGGCTACAGCTGCAGGCGGGGAGAATTTAGGTCTAAACTATAACAGCTTTCTTCATTCCTCTTCATTTTTCTCCTCTTCCATCTATGTGTTCTCAAATAGCCTGTCTTTGAGCTGATTCTTTTGTTTGATTTATATTGCTATTGATAACCTATACAATAATTTCAGTTTTTCTGAGTGTATTTTTTTAGCTCAAGTATTTATTTGATCTTTTAAATTGCCTCCTTCTTTTTGTTAAGTTTCTCAGTTAGAACATTGAAAACTTTTTCTGTAAAACAGCTTCAGTAAAACAGCTGTTTTAAATTTTCTACCTGAGCTTTCTGCAATAATAATTACTGTCTCATTAGTGCCTGGCACCTGATTTTGACTATTAGGTAAAGTCATTATTTCCTAAAACATCTTGATGTTTGTTGGCATGTAACACCTTCTGGACATTGAAGGGTTATGTATTTATTCTAATCTTCCTGATCTGGGTTTGTTCATACTTGTTTTTTTGAGAAATTCCAACTGGGCTGTTTACTTTCACTGAGTCTATAGTCATTTCTATTATTTCAGTACTGGATGGTGCCCCCATCCTAATTTTCTGGGCTATGTTGTTGGACTGTTTTCATTATTTCAGGAGTAGAAGGCAACCCAAGCCCATGTTTGTCTCAAACACATTGTTGGTATGTTGTTCAGAAAGAACCAGGGGAGCATATAGAAAGAGTAGTCTGTCTCTGTGGGTCTTTCCCTAGGGTAGGCGTAGGCACAGATGTTTCATCAAAAGTTACCATTCAGTGGTCAGGCACTGAAGGGTCATGCCCCGGTCTGGGTGAAGTCATCATGGATACACCAGCCCCGGGCTTCTATGTCATATATGTGTCCAGCAATGCCACCAAGTATTGTCACCCTAAGCCCATAGCCTACCAAGACCAGCACAACACTCAAGTAGGACCAAGAACATTGCTGTGGGCTGTCTGTTGCTGAGATGCACTTGTGGTCCAAGACTACTACAACCAGCCATAGGTGATGCTAGGTGGAATAGAAGTTTGAGAGGGTGGAACTGTGTGTCTTCTTCTGATACTGGAGATTGTAGGACCCCAAATTAGGATCTTCGAGGAGAGAGGCCCCAGAGAGACTCCAAGTCACAGATCGATGCAATAAACATGAGGCTTTATTTCCAGCACCAGGTCAACCCTCCATAGAGTCTCCCTAGCAAGGGAAGGAAGGCGACCCCAAAGGAGAGGGGCTTGGGGCTTTTATACAGTTTAAGGGGTGGCAGGAAGACACAAGGAAACTAAGTTTCAACTGTCTGGGTCCGGATGTCCTATGGCCAGTACATTTTTGTAGTTAATCTGTTTATCTCGGAATTTCCTGCATAGTTCCTCTTCAGAGAACCCCCGGTCCTAGGTCAGGAAATTGAAACTTGAGCAGACTTAATCATACAGGAACTTTAAACAAGCATTGTAACACTTCAAGTAAACATTTTGAATTGTTAGTGAGCTCCAAACATTCATAGGGAGGGGGAGGAGGAGGTGGTAGCATTCTTCAAGATATTCCATAGGTTCTGTCTGTAGGCAGGCCAAGGATGGTGACCATTAGGATCTTCCCAGTGTTAGGTTTCATGAGTTCAGCACAAAATTCCAGGGCAGAGTCTTGACTTATTGCCCTTTCCCATCCCCAGCAAATGGGGTCTTGCATGATGCTATGCTGCTTGAGGTTGGGGTACTGTTGGTGATGGTGACTCTCCCTTGGCCACCTAAGTTGATGCTAAACTGGGTTGCACCTGAGTCTCATACCTGCAGGACTTGCATAGTGTCAGGGGTATTCTGCAGTCAATACTACAGTTGGTGGTGATGCAGGCTGAAACACAATCCGTCCCACTAAGGCTCACCTCTCTGCATGGCACTGGGGCACTACTAGAGCCACTTCTGTGAGCACTAGCTTGGCAACTGTTTTGCTGCCTGAGGTTGGAGGATGGATGGTAGAGAGAGTCCATTAGCTACCAAGGTTGATGCTAAGCTGGGTGGGTCTATGAAACTCAGGGACTTGCACAGTCTCAGAAGTGGGTGGGAGCACCACAGGCTCACTTTAAGTCTGGAAATGATTCAGGCTGAAACTCAAGTCTGCTGTATGGGTGCACAGATCTCTGCCTGATGCTGGGCCTATCTGGAGGCTCAATGTGTGAGCTTTGGCTTGCAAATAGGAATTTTGGTTTATACTAGGTTTTGGTTGTCACTGTAGCACACCTGGAACTGAGCTCTGAGGCGCAGTCCTGTTCTAACTTTCCTGTTCTGTTCCCCAGCAGATGGAGTCTTGCACCCTGCTCTGCCACCTGAGGTTGGAGAAGGGGTGGTAGAGGTGGTGAGATGCCTGGCCTAACATAGTTCCACTAGCTCAGTTTGAGGGTATTGGTCTGGTGGTGGGGGTGAGGGTATTGGTCTGGTGGTGGGGGTCATGGGGTTCTGCCCAGAACTGTGGTGTTTTTGTTTTTTTGTTTGTTTGTTTGTTTGTTTTTTTGTGTGTGTGGCAGGACTTGAGCATGAGTTTCAGGTCTAAGGCCTGGACTTAATCCCTACCCCTACTCCAGGTGGGAAGCATCTCTTTCCACACTGGGTTGCTAGGAATTGGGGGAGGTATGATGTAAGCAACTCTTTCCTTCCTTTTTCAATGTGTCTTTTCATTTTGGTATACTAACAATGAATAGTATGATTTCTTACATGATCTACTTAACTCTTGTGAATGTAGTTTGGTATATGAATAGCCGTTCAACTGGGTAGGTCTGTGGGGGATGATCACCAGAGAATCTTGCTCCGCTGCTCTCTTGCAATCTTGTTCCACCTCCAGCCTGTCATTTTTTTCCCTCTTTTTTTTTTTGTGTGTGTGTGTGTGTCTGTAGTTGTATGTGTAGCATGGGATTGAAACCAGAGCCTCATGCACACTGGGCAAGTGCTTTGAGGTGGTCAGTTGTAGTTGTTTTTGTTTTGTTTAATTTGTCTTGTTTTGTCTTTGCCGCACTGGGAGTTGAATCCAGAACCTTGCCTGGTGGGCAAGGGCTCTACCTGTGAGTGGCACTGCAGCCCCTTATTTACTTTTTATTTTGAGACAGGGTCTCCCTAAATTGCATAGGCTGCCTCTGGCTTCTAACTTGTGATCCTCCTGCCTCAGCCTTCCTAGTTGCTGGGATTACGAGTGTGCACCACTGTGCCCAGCTTGCTCCTCATGTTTCATAAAAGAAAATTCCAAAACCATATGGACGAGCATATATCAGGAGAGATATATGCTGGTACGGAATAGAGAAATGGATCAGTGGTGAATTTTTCCAGATAACAGAAATAAAGAATGCTAACCCAAATGGCGTCCTTAGCTTGTTTATTCAGGCTGAGGATGGTTGCAAGCTATGGGATTTGCTAGTAGGACTCTGACCAGAGATTGGTAATTTATATCCTACTCCTGCATAAATATGTTAGAATATTGGATGCAGTTACTCTGTGTGTGTGTGTGTGTGTGTGTGTGTGTGTGTAGACTTTGTTAATCTGAGTGTCTGTGTATATTTTTGCCCAGGTATACAGACTTTTTGGTACATTTAATAATTCCATTATAATTAGGGTCCAATATATTCTTAACCTATCTTTTTAGTTTGTCTTAACATTGGGATTATAAACCATATACTTACGGTTCAGAAAAGTATCTGGATTGTTGGAATTTAAACACAATTCTGGTAACATGGGCCCAGAGTGGATAGATAAATATAAACAGCAGCCCTTACAAATTGATGTCTGAGGACAGTAGAGTCCTGTCGGGGCATGCTACAAACCACCCAGGCATTCTCTAAGGCCCTGTCTGTTAAATCTTCTCTCTTAACTTTCAGCTTCAGTGAATTGAGACTAATATCTTCGGAGAAAAGAGGAAGATAGTCTCCTTATTGAAGTCCACAAGCTTACAAAATACTCCTGCAGGAAATTCACAACAAGAATGTTACAAAGTAATTGCTTTCAATATCCTAGCCATTGCCTATAGTACCCTCAGTGTGCTGTAGTTGTTGATTTGTTCCTTTGTTGACCACATTAGCCTGTTAGCCATATAGACAAGGCCAGGACCCCAAGGTCTTACTAGAGTCTGGCACATAGTAAGTACTCACTAAGTAGTTTTTGAATATATTTGCATGTTTTAAAAAATAGGAAAATAAACATAAAGAACAAACCTCTCTCCAGGGACCTCATATAAATGATGGCCCTTCTAGTCCACTGGCACCACCCTTTATTAGCTCTTCTCTGATTCTGTGAAATGAAATTCTTCAGGGTTTTTGGGTTACTCTCTTGAACTCAGACTGTTATAATTACCTCCGGTAGATTCATGTTTCTAAGGAACAGATTTAATCACATTACCATCCTGCATAATCACACTACCACCTTTGGCACTCAAGACCCTCTGCAATATGTCCACTCCCTGTTTTCCCACAATCGTGCTCTCCCCTCCCCCATGGTTTCACTTTCTGCAGGTTCAGTTACACGTGGTGTGAGAAACATTCAATGGAAAAATTCCAGAAATAATTTATATGTTTTAAATAACTTTTATTATAGCATATTGCTATAATTTATATGTCTTTTATTTTTAAAGATAGAGTCTCAGAATGTAGCCTAGGCTGTCCTTGAATTTATAATCCTCTTGCCTCAACCTCCTGAATGCTGGGATTACAGGTGTGCATCACCATAACCAGTGGATTTCTCTATTTTATATTAGTTTTGTTAATATTATTGTACCTGATGTATAAATTAAGATTTCTCAGAAATATGTATGTACAGGAAAAAGCATAATACTTTTAGGGTTCAGTGCTGTGTACCCTTTCACATATCCACTGGGGCCTCAGGGTACTGCATATGTCAAAATTGTATTTTGCTGTCTAATTAGGCTGGAAGTCTATTTTCCAGGCAAATATAATACTTTCCTACATCCATACCTGTTGGTGTCTATACATGCCTAGCAAAATTCAATGGTTTCTGTCATATGAAATCCATCAACCATGTATTATGTCTTTCTTCCCAATTCTCCTTATCCCTTCCATGTATGGTCTCTTCTTCCTCTGCTAGATATCACAGCCCCTTACCTACTCATCTCATTCTTCCCACTCTGGAGTTACTGGACTATAGGGATGGAGCTTTTCTTGTCTCTCTGTATTCTGAAAATAGCATTTTCCAATTTCCCTGGAGATAAGAATAACATAGGACCCTTGTTGTTGTTGTTGTTGTTGTTGTTGTTGTTGTTGTTAGGTGCCACTGAGTCAGTGTCTAACTCATAGTGACCCTATGTACAACAGGCAGAACACTATGGTTAGTGCCTCTCTGCTATTCACAGGGTATTCAATGGCTGATTGTCTTTCTGGGAGTGGGCTTCCAGGTCCTTCTCCCAAGCCTACAGCATCTGTGTTCCCAGGCAGTCTCCTATCTAAGTAACTATCCAGGAATGACCCTGTTTAGCTTCCAAGATCTGATAGGATTGGACGCCACAGTGGTACAACTGCAGGCAACAGGGCCCCTATTATCTAGAAATTCTGATTCAACAGGTTTAGTATGGGCCTCAAGAATTTTTAAAAAATACATACTCTGGATGATTCTTAGTATCATGTAAGTTTGGGAAATCTCTACAGCACTGAGCAGAGCACCTTACACATGCTCAAAAATATTTGCTAAGTAGATTTGATAAGAATCATCAGCTGGACTGAGGATCCAGTAGTCCTATAAGTACATAAAAATATTATCAGGTTTATATTTGACTTTGAACACCCAGGAATAGTTTAATGAGACTCTTAAGGAAGATAACTTGAATGTTGGCACAATAATTCAATTTTAGATGAACATTTCCCTTTTACTATGTAGCATATGGACATAATCATAGGAAAGTGAGTAGGTACAATACATCTTATTTTAAAATTTAATCACTCAGAAAAGTTCAAAGAAAGTTGTGTTCTTTCTTAGTATGATTAACAATAGCAATGGGAATAGATAAACTTCATTTTTCTAAAGGGAATTTTTGAACTCTTACCATTAGGTCTGGTGTATCTAACCTCTCTACTTCCTTAAAAAACACAAGAATTTTGCCACCCAGAATACCACCTCATGACAAGTGGAAAGGAATTGAAAACACACTTAGAAGAGCCACTGAACACATTACCATTTCGTTTTGATCCACTGGATTTTACTCATCTTTCTTTGCACATCCACCTGATCTTTTCTTTTCATTGGATACCTTTCCTTTACAGCAAGAGTCTGCACGTTGCCCACTGTTCTCATGTACTTTGGCTTCTACTTAACCCTACCAACTGTTCAACTTTAACCCTGAAACTTAATGCAAATAACTTGAAAAGGATCTTTAATTGGTCCATATGATCTCTATTTTCTTTGCTAGTTTTATTTATTTAGGAGGCTTCTAACTTTATTTATTTAGGAGGCTTTTAACTTTTATAGTGTTCAATTTTCTAGGGTAGAGGGAAACTTTAGATTAGTTGCCATGTACCTAGAGTCTTTGGTCCTAATATTTTGACCTAGGCACCAGGTCATGTGGCTTAGATCAGTCCTATCCATGGCTGTAATGGCCAAGGACCCATTGTTCTTACCAAGGGCCAGTGGGAACAGTTAGAAGGGCAGGGAGGCAGGGGGCATGTAGAACATTGGTTACTTTGGGATGTCTCTCTTCTATGTTCCAGGAGCCTCCATCTTTTGAAAATCTGGTTGTATCTGGCCCAAACCTAATCCTGCAAACTTTGTGGAGCCTGTCTGAGAGCCTCTTCAGGGTTTGGCTTGGTTCTCTGTGGTCTTCTTCATGCCTCCTACTCTTGCAGCATCTGTACATGTTACCCCCATCTTGCCCATGTTAGTTTGAGTGCAAAGCTCAGTCATTTACTCACTGCTCTTTCTTCAAGACATTCCCAGCAGAGATATTTCCTATGATTTCAAACGTTACATAAACTTTAGTAACTCTTCTGAGAATATAGGGGCTACGAGTAGGGATCAAATTAGGGAGTGCTTGGCTCTCCTTTACCTCCCATCTTTGGTGTATCTGGGGCCTTTAGCCTCTGTTCTTGCACATTCTCCCCACAGAGATTAGTCTGTTTTGTGCTGCTATGACAGAATACCCAAGGCTGGGTAGTTTGTAATGAGTAGAAATATATTTTCTCACAGCTCTAAAGGCTGGGATGTATAAAATCAAGGGGCTAGCATGTAGCCAGGCCTTCTTGCTGAATCATCTTATTTTGAAAGGCAGAAGGGCAAATGAGGGTGTGTACATTCCTTCATGTGTAGTGGGGGAGAGGAGTGAAAGATGAGACCCAGAAGGGAGGAAGGGGGGAAAGGCCAAACTTGTCCTCTTATAAGGAACCCTCTATCCCATAAGAGCATTAAACCATTGATGAGGGACCATGGTCTGATCACCTCTTAAAGATCCTACCTCTTAATATAATTACAAGGGCAATTAAATTTCAACATGAACTTGGCAGGGAACAAGACAAACATTCAAACTGCAGCACCATATTTAGGTCCTTTGAGTGGTCCTTCAGTATGTTTCCTTGTGAGCGATGGATGATCTCATGTTAGAAGTGGGGTTTGAAATGAGTTTTAACCTTAAATGTTTAGTCAAAACATTCACTTCCTACTAAGTCATCTTTGTTGTTGTTGTTAGGTGCTGTTGAGTCAGGTCTGACTCATATTGATCCTATGTACAACATAGGGTTATAAATATCTGATTGTTTTGGGAGTAGGCTGCCAGGCCCTTCTCCCATATTTGTGGTGCTGGAAGTTGAACCCAGGGCTTCAGAGTGCACAGAGCACCACTCTACCAACTGAACTAAGCCCCAGCTGGAGTCATCTTTAATTGATGTTAAAAAATGGTCTGAGCAAATGATAATAGAGATGAGGAAGAAACACAGAGATGATACAATGTATAAAGATATTGAAGGTAGAGTAAAATGAGCAAATGAGAAGAGGCAGGCACCAATGGCTTAAGTATTAGGTGAAATATATAGTTGCAAAAAGAAATCCATATTAAGCATATTTGGAGGAAGAGATGTGTTTTATCATTTTGCCATTCTCTCAATTACTCAGACTTTGTTCCTTTCTTGTTTGCAAACTTTTTAAAACCTCTTCCTTCATTCTCTTTTAAAATTGGGAATGTTTTTATATAGATAATCTAAATTCGATAAAATAATTTCTTATATTCTGATATAGGTAGACATTTTAAATGTCTAAAGATGATAGTGAAAGAATACAAATTTTGGAACAGCATACAATTCAACCATTAAAGAAGATTTGTTCTAGAAATGTAAGTTGAACAGAACTGGTAACAGATGGCACAGCATCAGTGAAAGGTATTAAATGCATCTTTAATTGGTATTAAATGCCTCCTTCTTCTGCAGGGAGCAGAGGAAAAAGGAGATTCACAAACACTAAAATGACTTGATTGTCTGAGCACAGCGATTGTGCATTTTTGTTTATCAAAATGGCATATGTTTTTCTCATCATTAAATTTCCACTAAATTATGTTGAAACCTGAAAGAAGAGTATAACCCAAAACCTGAGACTGTGTAGAAAATACACAATTGGGGAAACTAGCTTGCTTTTCTGGTCCTTGCTCTGTCACAGATGGTGTGACCTTTGGTAAAACAGTAAACTAGTCTCTGAGAGCTCTGCGTTTTGGCTCTGTAAATTTGTAAAATCCCTACCTCCCTCTAGAGGGAAAATGAGAACTTGGGAGTTTGCAAAACTTCTCCCTTAAAATATGACTCTTATGAGTAATGAAAAATTTTTTTTGTGGTACTTGGGGTTGAACCCAGGGCCTCACACTTGCATCCTCTGCAAGTGCTAGACCACTGAGCTGCAACCTGGGCCCATTTTTTTACTTTTTGAGACAGGGTCTCACTAATTCAAACAGACTGCCTCTGGTCTTGAACTTGCAATCCTCCTGCATCCACCTCCCCAACTGCTGGGATTACAGGCATGCACCACCACGCCCGGCTGTAATGAAAATTTTGAAAAGCAGCACCATAGCTGGAAAATTCAGTAACACAAACCAAGCCCAACTCTATTGTTACAATTTAATATAAAAGTACATAGATTCTGGGTTATAGTCATAAAATATTCAAAATGACCTCAGGGCCATGAGAATTTGAGTTCAAACAGAAAAGTTTTAGAAGTCTAATCAACTACCATTTTAGATTGTTGGTGAATATTACAATTTTTTTCTTCATTACTTTTCAATTATCTTATTCAGCTTTTCCCTTTCAGCATGTAGTTTTCTGACGCTTGAAGCCCTCTAGGTCTCCTTTCCCCCTTTTGAAGGAACAAAGGACAATTGGCAATGGGGAACTATAGTCAGTGTTTGGGAATGACAGGATTTTTTCAGCTGAGCATCCAGACCAGGACAAACTAAGGAGAAGGACTTGGCAGCCCACTACTGAAACAATTAGCCATGAAAACCCTATGAATAGCAGAACAGCACTGTGAAATATAATGCCAGAAAATGAGACCCGCCCCCCCACGGACTGGAAGGCATTCAAGAAATGACAGGGGAAGAGTTGCCTTCTTAAAGTAGAGTTGATCTTACTGATGGAAATGGAGTAAAGCCCCTGGGACCTTCTTTTGCTGATGTGACATGACTCAAAATGAAAAGAAACATAGATTGCTGCATTGGGCTCAACATAGAAAGATCATGTGAATAGAACAGTGTATGAGAGTATTTTATTCTATTGTTTATAGGGTCTCTATGAGTCAGATCCAACTCAAAGGCACCCAACAACAATCAACATTAAACTTATAATACTGAAAAGTCTAGTAGGGTTTTTTTTTTAATTTATTTAACCCATTGTTTAATCCAAATAAAGTCATACATTAAAAGAAACCAGAAATACTGTATTTTCAGGAAATAAATTCTTAGCAGAGACAGTTCCATTTAAGTATAACTAATATTAACCTGTAGAAAAGTAAGTGGCCAAAAATGGTTAATTGATTAATTAATTAATTTTGAGATAGGGTCTCACTATGTAGACCCGGCCAGCCTGAAACTCTCTGTGTAGCCCACTGTGGCCTCAAACTCATGTCAATCCTTTTGCCTTGGCCTCCTGAGTGCTGAGATTACAAGTGTGTGCCACCACACCCAGCTTGGTGGTTAATGTATTTTTAATGATATTTTGGCTTTTGTAAGATACTGAACAAGAAGTGGAATTTTCTTTTATTAAAGAAGAATAGACATAATGTACCTTTTATTATTTGAAATTGTGCTTGATAGTCTATCTAGAAATAAACAGTATGTCTTTGACCAGATGCTGGTAGCAAAATAGCATTTCTATGAGTCTGCAAATATTAAACCACAGATTAGAAAATGATCCAGAGCATTATTTTCTCATAAAAATTATGTAAAGGAATAAATTAGAATCTTATTTAAATGCACACCATAGAGTTTTAGTAGCACCTGCTGAGACATAGGATTACAAAGCAAAGCACCCCTTAGAGTTTATTATTTTGTTGTATAGAAACCAATATTGGGCTGCTACCTATTACAGTTCAGTCAGAGACTTTGTTTTTACCAAATCAAGTAAAACAAAAAATACATAGGATAGTCTATAAGAGCCACTCGGAAGAAATTAAGCAATAACACTTTAGGTCATACAGGATGATAATGAAATGTTCTCACCAAAATAGAAACAAACATTTGGGATCTAACCCAAGTTTGGTTTTCATTATCTAACTCTTTATAATGAGGATAACATTTGCTTTGTAGGGCTCTTCAGTTCCTATATAAGTAGACACAAAGATTAAACCATCAAATCACAGAGCAGCAGATGCAGTAGGATGTAGAAAAACCTGAACACCATCATTAAGCTAAAATGCTATATATTTAAGTGAATATACCATGTACTTATTAAATGAATATTATGTTTATATTCTAGCTTTTAAAGAGCAGAGACAAATGGGGCTTAATATAGCAGTCATTTGACAAGGATTTTGGGACATTACGGGGCAATTATTTTTTCTGATGAATTTTTTCCTTTCTTTTTCTTTCCTTTCCTTTGCTTTGCTTTCCTTGTTTCATTTGTTCTTTCTTTGCGATAGTGTGGAGTAAAGTTGAATCAAGGGCCTTGAGCATACTTTGTAAGCACTCTACCATGGAGCTACACCCCAAACCCCTTTTAATTTTTTTTTTATTATCTTGAGACAGAGTCTTACTAAGTTATGCAAACCTTCAACTTGCAGTCCTTCTGCCTCAGTCTCCTGAGTTGCTGGGATTAGAGGTGTGCACTTCTGAGCCCAGCTTCTGATGAGTATTTTTGTTCAAAAATATAATTCAAAAAATATAATTCCTCATGAACAAAATATACTAGGACCACAATATGTGCTAAGGGAGAGAAACATTTGTATTAGGGATCCTAGAGTGTACCACCAAGGTAGGGGCCCATCTGGGTCACTTGGAGAACTGACCTCTGTCCTCTAGGACAAGTGACCCTTGTCCTACATCCTGGTCCTTCACTCCTACCCCTCCCATCATGTAACCCAAGATGGCCCCTGGCCAGTCCAGCTCTGGAGTGACCAGTTCTAGTCTGATTGGTCACCAGATCCCCATGATTGGTCAGTAAAGGGACTCCCATGATTGGCTCAGCCCATGTCTCATCCATCTATCAAAGTGCACAATTATAAGCCCTTATTTGCTTGGCAGTTAGTGACAGTTACCCTAGGCACAAGCCCTGCTCTGATTGGCCACTCCCCAGTCCACCCCGCTCCTGGAGTGTATATAAACAGGCCACTCACCACTCCAAAAAACCTCTTGTCTCCTCTTACTATCTGGATCCCATCACCTTGAACCATTGCACCCTACTCCTGAGACTCCCATCGAGATCTCCAATCAATAGACCTTCAAGCAAGACTCCTTGTCAAGACCAGGGCCTCTGAAGTGGTGAAGCCTTCAAGCAAGACACGAAGCACTTTCCAATTCTTCCCCCTGTGGGGCGCGCGCCTCCCGGTCCGGCCTAGAGGTTCGGTCGGGCTGCACCACCGCGCACACAGATACTAAACACAATTCACTCGGGACCCTCAGGTGAGGGGCGCAGAATCCCGCAGCCCTCAGGACCCCGGAGGAGACGGGAGAAAGGAAAAAGCCTCAGGCACTTTTGCCTTCCAGGAGCAAACACCTGTGTTGGTCATCTCGTTGGTCAGGAGGAGACAGCTGCTGCTTCCTCGGTGATCAGACGGAGAGCAGGTTCTTTTCCTTGTTGAGGATTGCGACAGGAGAGCGTTTTTTCCTCATCAAAGGTTCAGGGGAGAGCAGTGGGAGAGGCGCGTCCTCATCTGTGGTCCGGGCAGGAACAGGCGAGAAGGCGCAGAAAGGGATGCCAGAAAGGGCGTGCCAAAAAAGGTCGAGCTGCCGCAGCGCAGCTCTTTATGTAGTTTGCCCATGGAATGGCCTGAGCCAATCAGCTTTCAGTCCAATTGTCCAATCAGGAAGGGTTTTGTGCAAACATGCAACCAACTGACTTTCATTTTCCCTAGATTTCTAACTTACAAACCAGATATTCAAACGCCATTTTCCCAGTTTGGGAGTTTTTGCCAATTTCCTCCCAATTCTTCCCTACACCCCCTGTCTGGGGAGGAGGAGAACAGAGAAGGCAAGCTGCAAGAGTCAAGGCCAGTGCAGACCATCAGCACCAATAACATCCTTTGGCTTGCTTCTGTTCTCCCTTGCAGGAGCAGCTAAATAAAACCCTTGCTATTTTTTCATAATAAGAAGGCTTCTAAGATCCTTCTTTGGCGCCCTTGACCAGCTCTCACCCTAACCCCGAGAGTCCTGGGACTTCACCTAGTGTTGAGGCAAGACTCTGACACCTTGCCTGGCTGGGGCTGAACCCCAACACATTTGTATGCATCAATCTTTGCTATAAATTCAAGAAACACTAGGAAATTACTTTGCTGTTTCCTCAATTCACTTATAAGGAACACATGTACCCTATTTAGTGGGATCTCACCTAATAGCTATTTCTAATTTGTATTTCTCTGGTAGTTGCTTGAAAAGCTATAGGCTACATGGAATTTCATGGAGGAATTTCTCAGAATCCTTGGATAGATAGTAATGGAATCCTAAATCTCTAAGAAGCCTTAGGAGTTATCTAGGGCCATACTCTTCTCCCCATTCTTGTTCCTCATATTCTTCTTCTTCTTTTTTTTTTTAATGAGCATGAGGAGGCTCAAAAGGATTAAAGGGATGAAATGACTTTCTCAAGGTTATAGAAGTTGTCAGAGCAGGGCTGAAAGTAGAACCCAGGTCATCTCATTCGGAGGCCAGGCCCTCTTCTTTACTCCTCTCTGCTTCAATAATGTAGGTCACAGAGTACAGGGCAGGACTCAGCAGGGTTTCTGCATGAATGGCACACATTCATTTTATACCATTCCCCAGAGTGTGCAGAGCCATTTCTAGGGAAGCTGTATTTCTGTTTTTTATGGACTGTATCTCAGATGTTAGAAGTCATGTGAGATCATCATGGGAGCAAGGCAGGTTTATTGGCTTCCAGAGCCTTACTCTTTCCTTCTCTTCTCAACAGATGCTTCTCAAACTCTCTGTAGAAAGTTGTTATTACTGTTGTTATTACTATTCTTAATGGTTTAAAAAATTTCTAGTTTTCTTGCTACATGTATGAATTCTATGACACTTGAGCATTTCTACATTGATTTAGGGAGAAGAGGTTGCTTATACACTTGGATATTGCTCCAATGTCAACTTGCTATAAAACTCTCTACATGTTTATTCTCAACTTCTGTACTTTTTGCATTGGGGAGGCAACAAGTAGTTAGCAGACCAGCCCTACTCCATGGACCACACTTTGAGTAGCCAGATATAAGGGATACTCCTGTGAATAAGATATAACCAGATAATATAGCAGGCATACTACTGGGGAAACTGAGGCACCTGGTGAGGCTTGGAGAAACCTGGAGAAAATCTCGAGAAACCTTGGTTCTTTGAGTGAAGCAACCTAAGATTAGGATGTTCCCCCAGGCAAATAAAAAGAAAGAGAAGAAAAGTTAAGCTAGCTTTTATTAGAGGGAAAAATACCTTGGATAGACAGAGAAGATGGATACCCCAAGAGATCGGGGATAGTGATTTTTGTTTTTCTTCTAACTTTATTAAAACCAGAGTAAAGCAACAGTCTGCCCAGGGTGACATAAACCCTGAGTATGAAACTCAGGCCCTGCCTTCTCAGACAAACTGTGGGAAAGCCCCTTGTTATACATTCAACTTATGTGGTTTGGAACTTACAGAGCCTGAGGTCTTTGTTTTGTAAAATGGATTAATGGGCTTGTTTGTTATATTTTAAAAGAATGGGTCCATAGCTGGATACCTTAGGATGGTATGCCTTTGTTTATAACCTGAGAATTCAGGCAGTCATTGATCTCAGGGCGTGGGGCCCATTATGACAATATCTAGATGCTATCCAAAGATTGTCCTTCCTATGCCCTGGGAAGTCCTGTCTCAGGTCATGCCTGGAAGCAGGAACTATGACTTTAATCCTTTTATCTCCCTTTCCTCCTGGCTTGCTAGTGCCTCATTATCTATTTAACAGGGGAATCAACTTTTTGTGTTACCTTCAGTTCCCCTCTAACAGGCAGCCTCTCTCAACTCATATAGGTATATGGGGCTGGGATTTAGCTCTGTGGGTAGAGCGCTGTGCTGCAGTCTCTGAGGCCCCGAGTTCAATTCCCAGCACCGAAAAATGGGAGAAGGGCCTGGCAATCCACTCTCAAGGCATTCCCGAAACAGTCAGCCATTGAAAACCCTATGAGGGTCACTATGAGTTGGATACCGAGTCGACGGCACCTAACAACAAACAACATCAAGATAATATGTATAAGATTACAGCTCTAGAAGATCACAGTTCTAGAAGAGGAGATAAAAGTCAAGAATAGAGGAGTCAGAGGAGGTTTAGGATTAAGGTGAGAGTGTGGATTTCTGGTAGCACTGCCATGTCCTAATTGCAAGGTGTTTGACAGCATGCTAAACAGCCATTGAAAAATCCTGATTTTAGTATTTGAGGAGCTCCCAGTTCTTCTGTTCTTTCTGGTCCAAGAGAAGGGATGACTCTAGGAGATGCCCCTGACTCTGGAGAGGTTCTCAGTCTAGCGAAGAGCCAGATGCCTGTATAGTGTGGCCTTGTGATGACCCCTGGTGGATGAAGATGGGGCAGAATGTGTGAGAAATTATCAACATCTTCACCCTTTTAGAGAAGTACATGCCATCGATATTTTCATTTCCACTCTGAAACTTACTGGGAACCTTTTTGACTTCTTGTGAAGTCAAATAGATATGAACAATCTACTGTGTGAGAGGTTCTCTGATAGTCTTCTAGAGTGACCAGACACCCAGGCAGCCTTTTGTCACTAAAAATGAGTATTAGAGCTATACATACCTCTTGGAAATCAAGGAGGTAATGAGTGAGTAGGAAAAGTAGAATCTATGGATTACATCCATAGAGTATGCTGATTCAGGAACTAGAACCAGTGGAAATAAACTGTAAAACAAATGACAGACAATTTTGAGTAAAGATAGAAGCTGAAAAGCTGAACCAGGAGGAAAAGCAATGCTGGAAGAAATAGAGGGAATTTCAACCACAACAGCTGGAACTGGATGCTGGGCCGCAGAATAAAGAACTTGAGCTATATTAGGCACAAATCTAGCTAAACTTGCTCAAGAAAACAAGCATTTTTAGTGAGAAGATTAGTATATGGTGTGATGGCCTCTTAGGTATCACTAGTAGCTTCAGCACAAAGATTCAGTGTACCGGGATGAAATTAATGCCACTTGGAGGGAGACAACTTTGCGGCTCACATCTGTCTGATAAAGTGCAACTGAAATTTCAGAGATAATTGACTGAGTCCTCATGCAATGATTATTATTTGGCGTCTTTGACATGGAGCTGCCCAGAGACTCCAAATTTTTCTTGGATGCACATTTGAGTATATGATGGAAATTTTCCTGGATAGCATACAGCAGCTCAAAGGCATGTGTAAGAAAGATGAGCTTGATTACTGTCTGCCTTTTACAACTGATGAGGATAGAGGCATGACTGAGAACCAGTGAAGAAGAGATGTGTTCTATTTCAACAAAACTGGGTTAAAACCATTTGTTGATTTTTCAGTGCTTCTTATATCCTTGATCTTTCATTGAAATCACTTTCATTGTGATCAAAGAACATATTTAATATTTAGTGCAGGTCTGAAATTTTTCTGGTTTTATTTGTCTAAAAGTATTTTATTTTTACATTCATTCATTGAAACTAATTACAGGTTTGCAGTCATTGCCTTTTAGCATCATTATCTTTTAGCATTTAAATAATTATTTCATTATTTCATTTTCTTTTGGCTTCTTATATTAAGAACTAAGCTGTTCGTCCAATTGTGGCATTTTTGGAAGATAATCAGGCTTTCCCCTCTGGTTGATTTGAGAGTTTTTCTCTTTGCCTGGAAGCTTTATTATCATGTGGCACAAATTAAGTTTTCTTTTCTTTTTCCAACACTGGGGGATTGAACCCAGGGCTTTGTACATGCAAGGCAAGTGCTTCACCACTGAGCTGCCTCTCCAACCCTTTTTTATATTTTTTATTTTGAGACAGGGTCTCACTAAGATGCACCTGCTGCCTTTGGCCTCAAACTCACAATCCTCCTGCCTCAGCCTCCCAAATTGTTGGGATTATAGGCTTGCCCTACAGTGCCTGACTACAAATTAGTTTCTTGAGTCGTTGGCTTGATGTTTCTATCAGTTTTAGAATATTTTCAACTCTTCAAATACTGCTTTTAACCCACACTGTCTTCCCTTTTATGAGACTCTCTTTACATGTATATTAGAACTTCTCACTGAATTCTATGTGTCCAACTCCTGTATTTTTCATCTTTTTAAAGTTTTAATTATTCATTCTGAATAATTTCTTCTTCTTATTTCTCAGTTCACTAGTTATTTCCTTAAGTGTGTTTGATCTTTTGATAAATTCATTTATTGACTTTTTCATTTTGGATTTTATATTTTACAAGTTAGAATTCCCATTTTTAAATAAAGAAGATAGTTCCTAGAACTCCAAAGAAATTCTTAGGTTTTTCTTTTTATCTCCTTCAACATAAAATATTAGTTATCTTAACGTCTTAGTCTGATAAAAATATTTGGAACCTCTGTGGTTGTAAATATTTCCCTTTTTCAGAGTTTTAATCATCTTCCTTTATCCCCCTGTGTACTTTATTATTTTTTTAATTAAAATAAGTTAATTTATTGTAGCTTGATCATATTGTAGTTCTATTTTAATTTTCTGAGAAACCATCATACTGATTTCCATAATGGCTATACTTACTTACATTCCCACCAGCAGTGTATAAGTGTTCCTTTTCCCCTGCATCCAGAAGCATAATAATCATTTAGAGAGGGACACATATAAGTATACAGCATCCTAAATTTATACAAACTAAACACATTGAGACCTTCACTTTAAATCAGCAAATAACATTACCAATACCTCAGGAGTTCTTACTGAGTCTTTCAAGAAATTTTTTTTTCCTTTTCTCCCCCTCCACCTACCCAGCAATAATTCCTGTTTTATAACCTATGACACAGGTGGTTTATGCCTGGTTTTTGGATTTTTGTATGAATGAAATAATAAAATATGTATTATTATGTGTTTGCTTTTTAAATTAAACATTGTTACTTTTGGGGGGAGAAAGATGTATTTTGGCTTATAGTTTCAGATTTTTTAGTTCATGTTCATTTAGCTCTATTGCTTTGGGTCTGTGGTGAGTAAACATTATTTCTGTGAGCTTTATTCATAGTACTTCATGTAATAGCTGTGGTCTTTTCATTCCCACTGATTTAGTATTGCATTGTATCACTATGTCACAATGTATTTAGCATTGTATTGTTTATCATTTTTTGTTTGGGGTTTGTAGTACGTCTAGAATATCTGGCTTTGGAGAAAGTGATCCTTAGGCAGGGAGGCTAATGTTTAAATCTTTTAATGAACATGGTTAGAGAATTTTGATTGAGTGGTAGGCACAGTCTTAGCAAAATTGTAGTTAAACTAACATTTAGGGTGATGTTAACTTTCTCTAAAGAAAGTTGGCATTTGCTTCTGCCTAGAACAAACTCAATCTAAGAAATTGTGGTGATTCTAAGTTAAGTTGTAGTCTTTCTAAGGACATGTATCTGATTCATTCTTGTTCTGGGGATGTCAGCCTTTGGGGAATCCTAACTCTGAACCTAGGTCTTTCAGCAAGCATTCTGACCATCATCTCTCATCTTTTCATGGCTGTAAAAGCTCTTCCCAGGCTCTCAGATTGTCAGGCACACCCAACCAGAAGCAGAAAATGCCCGTAAGAGTAAAGTGGTTCTGTACACTGGCTGTAATTTTCTGAAGTCTGTCTTCCCCTAGATACTGACTCAGTGACACTTCACTACCTTATGTATTTTTTAATGGCATAAGCCAATTTTTGGCATATTTTGTTCAGTTTTTTTCAATGTAGTCATTCAGAGATAAGTCTAAATTCATGGTCTCTCCATTCATTCTGTAATCTCTCTCTCTCTCTCTCTCTCTCTCTCTCTCCTCTTTATGTGTGTCTCTCTCTCTTTGTTAGAACTGTTCTTGCCAAGGTGTTCTTGCCACTACTAATCTTTCATCTTTCTTGTACAGTGGGCAATTTAAGTCTTTACCTTCCTTAATCTATTGCATGCTTGATCTTACAAATCTCTCCTTCATTCTAAAACTCTTCCTTTCTTGTCCTTTATTCATTAAGTAGCTCATCCCTTTCAATGCATACCCTTGAATATTTTGTACTTTAAATCTCAATTGTATACACTTTCCATGGATGCAAAATGTTCATGATTAAAACTGCCACCTATACACTGATATGTTTACAATCCTTTCTCCTGAACCCCAAGGTAGTATTTCTTCCCATTTCTTACATATCACCCCTGAGTGTTCAATGGCATTTCAAACTAAACATGTCCAAAATATAACTCATAATTTCCTCAACTCTTCTAATTGTATCCCCACTTCAGGAAATAGCTTCCCTCTTTTGTTAGATATCCCAAACCTGGAGACATCATAAACTTCTGTTTCCTTCTCATTTCTCACACTCTTTCAGGTTGTAATCCTTTTAGATTCTAGCTTTAAACACATGCCACTTTCTATTTTTCAAGTATTTGTGGTGAGATATCTGACTATGAAATTCAGATGATAATAAAACAAATAAGAAGATACTTGGGAAGAATTCAGCCTGCAATTAGGAGGCTTTGTGAGAGTTCTGTACAAATGGGATTGCTTATATTGTACTAAATGTCTCAAAATGCTGCTCTCTAGCCTCTAATCAATGGATAGGACACATCCCATATCCTTCATAACACATAATTTATTCAAGTAATACCCATCACTCAGGTATGTATTCTTATTTCTGTCCACCCTATTTGAGTCACTGACTCAATACTATATATATTTAAAGCATAAAATTACCTATTTATTCATATCTTCTATGTCCATATACAGAAAATGATCTTATGTTGGTGAGGTCTTTCTCTATTTCTCCTTTTCTTTTCCCAAATTCTCATATTACTTGTACTCTAGAATTCAGCATAAATTACATGTTTTCTTATTTTGCTCTGTAATTTTTTCAAGTGCTTTCACTTTTTATCCATAACTTGAGAGTTAGTTTCCTGGGAGCAAGGCCCAGGTTTTTCACTCTGTTGCAATCCTTAGTGCCTAGCATGGGTCTGAGCTGCAGCAGGTACCTGGTGACTATTTGTTGTTTGAGAAAATAAATTAATATAAAAGAGATTAGAATTATTCAAAACTTTTAAGATTTTTGACTCTGATTCATAAAGGAACAAAAAAGCTATTGCTCATTTGGAAATTGCCTTCTGTGCTTTTAAAAATAAGTACTAATGAAATGACCTAGCATCCAAGAAAAATAAGTATTTTACAGTTCTTGCTCTTTGAGAGCTTGAATGAGGACAGAAGACAATTATAAATGAGAAAAATGACTGGTGTAAAACCAGTGACTTGTAATATACTTGTGCTTATAAAATGTTTCATAGTATTCAGCTATTTACATATCTTATGAAAATGATTATGTCCAGGGTGACTTCTTTACATAATATGTAGTGACATGATTGCTTCTAAAATACTTTTTTTTGAGATACGGTCTCACTACATAGCTCAGGCTGGCCTTGAACTCATGATACTCCTGCCTCAGCCTCCTGAGTGCGGGGCCATAGGCATGCACCACTGTTCATGGCTTTCTGAAAGGTTTTTTTTTTCAGCATCCACACACAATATATAATATACACTATTAATTATCATAACGTAGGAAAGAAATCATGCATCCAATGAAAATGGACTCCTAATAGGCTAACACCTCACATGGATGTATGCTAGGTCTATGGGCAGCACAGCA
Source organism: Pedetes capensis (assembly GCA_007922755.1). Taxonomy (NCBI): domain Eukaryota; kingdom Metazoa; phylum Chordata; class Mammalia; order Rodentia; family Pedetidae; genus Pedetes; species Pedetes capensis. The sequence goes on along the minus strand of VMDO01014996.1, from coordinate 28,626 downwards.
TTAAAGAAAGGACACTAGACCAGGAATTGAAACACTTACGTCATATTTCACTTCTACTAGTCACTGTCAGGCTCTTCAGTAAATCACTCATTATGGCTGCATCTTAATTTTCTCACCTGGAGAGCAGGTGATAAATACCTCCCCTGACAAATTTTTAACCTTATTTCATCTACTCTGACATACATGAAAGGCTTTAAAGTCAATTAAGAATGATAGCAGTGCTAGGGAGCACTGCTTGGAGACTATGAATCAACAGCAAGGTGGTGTTTTGAGGAAGAACTTTGCAGCCAAATGGCCTGGATGTTAGTCCCAAATTACCGGCCATGCGCTCTTTTGTAAAATGGGGTTATAATGATAGCACCAACCTCACAGAAATGTCATGAAATCAAATAAATTAATACATAGAAAACACTAACATTACCTGGCACTTCATAAGAGCTACATTGTCATTAGCTATTATAATTCTTGCTAATTTCATACATGATCTGAAAAACATACAGTTTGAGATGTTTTTGATATGCTGAGAAATGCCTGGCCAAAGAATGGATAATCCATTGATCTATAGATTCCATTTTCTGGAACTCAGGCAAAGACCCTGTACACATAGACTTACGTTTTTATAGGACGGGGAGAAGCAATGAGTAAACAAACAAATACATAGGGAAATGGTGAAAACCATTGATTTTGAAGGTACTATGAGTATAACAAACAGTATTGGGTCTCCTATAGGCTGCTTTGAAGGTGGGATGTTCATGCCAAAGCCTAAAAAATAGGAATTGACTTGTCAGTAGAGAAGTGCAGGAAGAAGATGCTAAGGCCAAATCTGACTGAGGGATGGGGCTCACAGAACCAGGAACAGGAGTCAACACAGCTGGGAGGGGAGAAGGGATTCAGTAAGATTAGTGACAACACTTAGTTCATAGGAGGTATATTAGGCTATTGTAAGGAGTTGGATTTTATTCAATGATTGCCACGAAACCATAGAAATATTTTGTTCAGGAAAGGGATCAAAGAAAGCATATAGAATATTTAATTTTATGTGCCAAAAGCCTCTTTAGAATTAAAAACTGGGGTTAAGTGAAGAACAGTGATTTTGAAATATATTATTATGCTCAACCAGCAGATTTTGATGGCTTTATACCAGTTTTCAAAATAAACCTACATTATAGATATTGGAATGTTAACTAATAGTAATATTTAAGACTGGTATGGTAGATTTGGGGGCTGGGTTTAGCTCAGTTGGTAGAGCACCTGCTCTGCACTCACAGAGGACCTGGGTTTGATCCTTAGCTCTGCAAAAATGGGAGAAGAACCTGGTGATCCACTCCCAAAGCAATCCCGAAATAATCAGTTAACGAAAACCCTGTGAGAGTTACTATGAGTCGGACCCAACTCCACAGCACCTAATAACAGCAACATGGTAGATTTAGATTACTTTTTTAGGTGGGGACTGCCCTTTAAATCCATACTGTTGGTTTGGAATTGCTTATGGCAGCACAGGACACTTTATGTCACTGCCATGCCTCCAACCCTCCATGGGAAATTATTTGTCCTCCAGGGAAGATTAAGAACTTCTCAGGCTTAAAAGGGAATGGTTGCTTTTGGTCGTGAGTGATAGAAAGCATACTGGTTTGTTTTTTTCTTCACTTCGTGTAATAAGTTCAGAGTAGGAAAGTGGTTCAGAGGCTGAAGTTATATCAGAATGTACTTCTTTGTAATTATTCTCTTGGTCCCTGATTAGGTGCTCCAGAATCTTCTAACATGTCAATCATCCAGTCAGGGAGAAAAGGGAGGGGTGGAAAGGGATGTTACCTAAATCAGGAAATCAGGGACTTTCCCAGACATCCACAAAAGTCTTCTTATACCTCATTGGTATCGGGCTACCCTTTAAAAAATATTTAAATAAACTTTTTTAGTGGCAAGCAGTCTGAGAAGGTGAGTTTTTAGCACCTATAGACAAGAAAAGAAAAAGAAAAAGTTGAAATGGGTTTGAATGAGACACACTCTTATTTTTTTCACAGCAGGAAAAACTTTAGTTTTTTAGTTTTAAACTAAAGTTTGGAAAAACTTTTAGTTTTCCCAGCAGTGACAAGATCTATAGCAGATACCAAACTGCTGCAAACTCTTGGTATGAAAAATTACACCTGAAAAATGGTTATCATCGCAGAGAGCTGAATAATTTTTTCCAGCTGACTATGATATCTGAAAGTGAAGGTGAACATCTGTATCAGGTAGTAAATAGAATTTAAAGATTTACTAGCTTCCGTAATAGATCCCAGATTTGGTAATTAGAGTAACACGACCATCCACTTAGCTATATGGTAAAAAAGCACCTGAGTCCCAGCACAATGGCTTCTGGATGAGTCTGGCTTTTGCCTAAACTCAGCTTGTGTACTTTCATATAGCTTTAGAGTATTGTCCCTGTGACTTGTTCTTGGGTGAAAAAGGAGATGCAGATTCCCAGATTTTATAGTATCTGGAAATGCCTTTAAAAGAGAAAAGAAAAGCAGTTAAGTGGTTGGAAGAACTATAACAATGGTAAATCCTAGATAGTGTTTTCATAGAACAATAGATGTGATTTGGCAGGAAGATGATAAATGTAATCAATTGTAAAAATCAAACTTGATTAGTCAGTGATTACAGTGCAAGTGTATAGCTGAGGAGATAAGCTAACTACTCACTCAGACCACTTATTATAGTCTCTTAGCAAGTTTTCTCCAGTATAAAACAGGAAATATAATAGGTACTAAAATGAACATTTGCATTTGGCTACCGAGCAGCCAAATATTCTTGAATTTCTGAGGGGTTCCCAAGATAGGTGAGACATGTTTCCTTTTCTCCCAAAAAAGAGAAAATATTTCCTCCTTTCATTTGTGGAAGCCAGACAGAACCCCAAGCAGCAAGTAGATTTTGCTGAAAATAATGTCTGATTGTTTTCCAGCTTGGTTGGTGAGGTTAAGGCCCATGAGGCAGTGAGGCTCCATTTCTGAGATGCCATCCAGAGTCCAGCTTGTCAGTGTCTGTGTCCAGTTGTGGTGAAGCAGGCGGTGGGATCGTGCCTGTGCCTGTCCGTGCTTGTCACTACTTTACTTTGGTTCTCTGGTCTTCCTAGAGATTCTCCCCAAGTATCCACTTACTGTATCTGTTAGCCAGATGAGTTTCTGGTGTTTGTAACAGGGAGCAAGATAGGAAGAGGATGAGTGTAGCAGATGTGGAAATGCCTCGCTCAGAGCTCAGATCCTTCTTTGGTGTCCTTCGGGGAGGATGTGCAGCTCAGCTGGCTGCTCTTTTAGTTTGCCTCAGCTGAAGACAGTTGTTTGTGCTGGATGGTTGCCCAATCTTGACTTCATTTGGTGCTATGCCCCATTCATATCCCCTAAGTGCTTAAAAATTCATTCCTTTGGGATATTCATTTTTGCAAGTATTTAAAAACGCAGCTTGGGAAACTTTAGTCACTCCATTAGAAGACTCCTTCGGGGTGTGCCTCAGTTGTGTGGGTTAACTAGTGGCAACAAATAGTGGTTCTGTAGAGCATTTTTAATTGCTAGAAAGTTCATTCCTGCTTCATCTAAGCTGTTATTTCTTCAGGCAATAAACTACCACACTTCCTGAAAGTATCAACTGTAAAATTATGTTGCCATTTAGATTAGCCATGCTAGTGAGAATATATCCTGCCTATTTTTACTAAACTTGAATGAGAACTAATCTTTGACATTTTGGTATTCATTATGTATTTAGTGCTTAATGTATTCTCAAATTTATGGGCAAAATGAAAATAGTATGTGTTGAATTCCTTCTATACACCTAGCACTCTGCCAGCTACTTTTATAAACTCTTCCCTTAATTCTCTCAGCAACCCTAAAACTTAGATGTTATCTTTACTTTATAGACAAGTCTTGGATTATTTAAAAAGTGAAATTAGCTCAAGGTCAACCAGCTAGAAAATAGTGGCAAAGGGATGCCAAATATTTGTCTAATTGTAACACATGTCTATTCATTCATCTGGTCATTAAATATATAACAATTTCCTAACTTTACCAATTGTTGTTGTTAGGTACCATCGAGTCAGTGTTTGACTCACAGGGGCCCTATGTACAATAGGTGAAACACTATTGAAGTGCTTCCCTGATATTCATAGGGTTTTCTATGGCTGAAAACTTTACCGGAGATAAGGTTAAATAACAAATAAGTATATTTTTCCTCAAAGAGCTTATTGACTAGAAGGTGAGACCAATAGCACATCTGTGCACAATGTAGTATGATTAATCTGTGCTACAGGCAGAGAGAGCACAAGAGAGGGGTTCAGCTGAAATGGTGGTCAAGGAAGACTTTATTAATGAGGGAGGTGACAGCTAAGACTGGAAGGAAGATGAGGGGTCAGCCAGGAAGAAGAGGGAGAGAGAGACAGGTCTGTCTATCTATCTATCAATCATCTGTCTGATCATCTGTGTATCGTTCATCTACTTCCCATCTGTCTGTGTATCTACTGTAATTGGTCAGGTGGGGGCTTGACTGTACCTTTTCTTGCTTGTCCCTGCTTCTCCTTGGTTCTCTGGGCTTCCTAAAGACTATTATTCCCAAACATCCACTTGCTACAACCTAGCCAGAGTAAGTTCCTGGTATTTATAACACAGAGCTGGACAGGTACAGCATGACTGAAGTAGTCATGCAGATGCACTGCTCAGATCCTCTTGTGGCTTAATTTCTTAGGCAGTCTAATCATGAGGCTATTATCTCTCTATCTAGTCATCTAATCTGTGTATTATCTATCTACTTTTCTAGCATCTATACATCATATCTGTGTATTTAATCATTTAATCTTATATCTATTTATCATGTATACATACATCCATTCATCTCTCTACCTGTAAGAATATCTGAGGAGGGCTGGGGATGTAGCTCAGTTCTAGAGCACTTGCCTAGCACGTGCAGAGCCCTGGGTTTGATCCCAAGTGCTACAAAATAAGTAAAATAAAATAAATAAATAAACTTTAAGAAAATAATATTTGAGGAAATATGGCAGAATGATAAGTAAGGGATGAGACCAGAGAGACAGAGACCACATATTGAAAAATCATATGTTGTTGTTGTTAGGTGCCGTCGAGTCGGTATCCAACTCATAGCGACCCTCATAGGGTTTTCAATGGCTGACTATTTCGGGATCGCCTTGGGAGTGGATTGCCAGGTCCTTCTCCCATTTTTGCGGTGCTGGGAATTGAACTCGGGACTCAGAGACTGCAGCGCAGAGCTCTACCCACTGAGCCAAATCCCAGCCTGAAAAATCATATAGGTCTTGAGTTTTAGCTTTCCTTCTCCAGGAATTGGGGAGCATAGTTCTAGACATGTTTTAGAAGGAACATAATGAGATTAAGTTTTAATTTCTAATATCCAGGACCAATTTCATGAGCATGAGACTTGTAGCTTGCACTGAGCCCCAGGTGCTGAAAGGCCTCATGCTGGTTTAATGCTGTACAGTTATTGTCTTGAAATCCTCAATGATTTTTGAATGAGGGGTCTTTCATTTTCATTGTTCATGGGGCCTTGTAAATTACATAGCTAGTCCTGATAACATCTTTTCTGAAGGTGATGAGAAATATGGACCTATAGAAAGCAGAAGATGAGAATAAGGAAAGAATTAATGTAGTGGTTGATATGAGAAGTGACAGGGGACTACTGCTCAGCACTGGCAGTGAGGATAGAGGAGCAGAAGGGAGAGGTAAATATTAGCTATTAGAAAACAGAAGATTCTATGAGAAGCTTGAGTGAGAATAAGGGATTTAGGAATTCCCAGGTAAACAGTTTGGGTACCTTCAGAGCATCTGTTAGAGTTTAGGGGCCAATGATCACAGCTTTGGGCATGTAGAATTCAGTGGTCTTAGGGATGTGTAAACAGGAATGACCATGCAACTTTGTGGGGCGCTACCCTGGTATTCTCAGAGGCTCCAATCAACATGGCCTCCAAATGGGGTAGAAGACCCATGATACAAATGTGTAATGATACAAGTATATAACAATACTGGTTTGTAATATTTCCCTTTAACGTAAAGTTGTTGTTGTTGTTAGGTGGCATCAACTCAGTGTCCGACTCAGAGCGATCCTATGTACAAGAGATGAAACACTATTGTCAAGCTTCTCTGCTATTCATGAGGTTTTCAATGGCTGATTGTTTTTGGAGTGGGTTGCCAGGTCCTTCATCCAAGCCTATAGTACCTGGTGTTCCCAGGTGGTCTCCCTTCCAAGTACTAACCAGGTCTGACCCTGCTTAGCTTCCGAGATCTGATGGGATTGGATGCCACAGTGGTATAGCTGAAGGCTTTAACAGAAAGCTGTTGTTGTTAGGTGCTGTCGAGTCATTTTTTGAATCATAGCAACCCTAAGTACAACAGGGACTCTCCCTACAACAGGCGAAACACTATTTTCAGTGCTTCTCTGCTATTCATAGGGTCTTCAATGGTGGATTGATTTTTGGTAGGGGGTTGCCAGGTCCTCCCAAGCCTACAGCACCTGGTGTTCCCAGGCAGTTTTCCATCCAAGAACTAACCAGGCCAGACCCTGCTTAGCTTCTGAGATCTGACTGGATCAGAAGCCACAGTGCTACAGCTGCAGGCTAACAGAAAGTAGATGTAGATAATTGGTGCAACTACTACTTCTATTACTTTATATTACAAGGAATACTAGAACTGGGTCCCCCATGTAGTTCACATATCTGTGTCAAAGAAAGAAATGAACTATGCCATTATTTGAGGGATTTTGGACAAAGTTTCTTGTAGGTGGCGAATTAAGCTGAATTTTGATATGGATAGAGAGGTGGGAAGAAAGGAAGGAAGGAAGGGAGAGAGAGAGAGAGAGAGGGAAAGACAAAAAAAAATGGGTAGGGCGACGTCCACCCGTTGATTTTTCAAAGTGTACTCTATTTCTGTTCTGATTGAGGTGTATGAGGGATAGTTTCTGGGCTCTGCTTGTGTCTCATCCTGGCATCTGTGCCCACACTTGTCAAGAAGGTTGAGGACTCTGACCTTCAGACAGAGAATCCTCACACATATGGGTCATATTTCACACTTTCATTATAGGGTAAAGGAAAACTAACATGTAGATGAGCTCTGATCATTGAGTAGCTTGTGTTTTTCATTTTATTTTGATTTTACAAGTAATGGTCTTCCTTCAATTTAGCAGAGTGTGAAACACAAGCTACAGCATGTTTCTGGGGCTGAGTTTTCCCATTCTACTAATCTCACAAAGTTAGTAATATTAACAATGGAGAGAGTATATGTGAAGGAATGTTGTTGTTTACTGGAAAGTGGCATACAAATAAAGGAGAGTGTGCCTAATTTTGATTAATTATGCCTGCAAAGAGCACTTTTTCTTTTTAAATGAAGAAATAAGTAATTGTGGAGAGTGAGTCATTAGGTAACTCCAATGAGTAGTGGAGTCATTTCCTGCCATGTGGGAAATGGGTGGAAGGCCTGGGATGGCTTCTGAGGTACGTTTCTCCTTTTGGTTAAATGAGGCAGGTGCCTGAGGTGGGAGGTGTCTTCTGACTTACAGCCTGTCTAGTTTTGTTTCCATGGTAGATGTTCTGACGAATCCCGGCTCAGACAGTCAATCCTACTCATCACTCAAGACTCTAAAATGCTCCACACATCAAGTGATGGTGTCATTCTTGCTATTTTTCTCATAATTAAAAAAAAAATCACTTTGTATTGACATATCCTTCACTATATTTCAATTCTTTCCCTGTACTTTTTGTTATCTTTCAAAATCTCTATTTCAAAACTATGCTGTAAAGCTCTTTCTGGGTAGATGGTGAGGCTTTCTTGAATAGTTATATTTGTATGCTTTTGTTTTCTCTTGAATGAAATTAGAGCAAAAATATATATAGGTCACATTAGTTTAGATTTTGCTATTTGGTATGTTTCTAAAGTCTTCCTATAACCTCCCCCCCATACACATTAATAGCTGAAATGGACCTCACAGATCATGTAATTAAATGGCATCATTTTATAGATGAAGAGGCCCATAAATGTTAATGATTTATTTAAGGGTGTTCAGTAGTTCCTGACTGAGACAGAACTTTCTGGATTGCCCTTGGTAGGTTGAGAAACAGGGCCTGCATTTCCTTACTCGGGTCATACCTGTTTCTCCATTAGAATATAGTTTTCCATCCCTACATAGTAGTGAGAAAGAGAATACATTCCTTTCTTCAAAGATCAAAAGAAAATGATATTCCTCAGGCCAGAGATGTTTGTATAATACGTTCTGTTTATGATTCCATGCTCATGTATGAATTTGAAATGAATATATTTAAATAAGATTTACTTGTTATTTTTACCTACCGTCCTTCCATAAGTTTTTTTGCAAGTGTATTTTTTATTGGAGGTATTTTTCCTTTAAAATATATTACCAGCATCTCTTATTTTTCTTAGTCTAGTGTATTTTAACAGCAACGTATGCATTCAGAAAATTCAGTTATTCATTTACGTGCATGTGAAGTGCCACTTTATGTTGAACCATTTCTTTCAAAAAGTCTGTTTACTTGATGTCTTTTTTTTAATGTGGTACTTCTAAAAGGAGAAGTAAAATGAATTACATTTGCCATAAAATCTGCTGAACTGATCACAAGCAATTCAAGATTTAAACTCTATAGCCACACCTCTCAATAATGCCAAGGATTAGTTTGGGGGAAGAAAAAAATGATGGGACCAAAAAGAAACTCATGTTCTGAGGAGGTGATAACTATCTTCCCCCTGTCCTACTCACATACATTTAACTCATCCAATAATAGTTTACGGGAAAGTCTTATCCTTCTGGCAATTATTAGATAATTTTAATGTGATGAGGAACCATTAAACTTTACTAGTTTTTGTAGGGACAAGTTAAGTAAACAGACATCAAGTAACTAAAAGCAAGTAAAACTAATAATGATAGTTTAACAAGGTGGACATCTGCCAAATACTGACCAAGGAGAATACATCTGTGTTCCACAGTGAGATAGATAAGAGATGAAAATTTTCCCTGGACCTCACAGTATCTTTGGCTATAGCTGATATCAAAGTGAAAAAGTACAATTAAAAAGGAAAAATAAAGAGGACAAATAATCCTATCATGGCCTTCAAATTATGTTAATGAAGTCAGTATCACCTGTACTTTTTTATACCATCTACCATACTCTAAAGTAATTGTTTAAGGTCTGTCTTTCCCTCCTGGTGTTCTAGGCCTGGCTCTATCTCTTACTAGCCACGTGATTGTGGACCAGTGACTTAAACTTAACATGCTTTACTTCCTCATCTGTCATATGGGGATAATAACAGTACTTATCTCATAGGGCTAATATGTGTAAAAAGAGTAGGGATACTGACAGACCCAGGCATAGCCCAACAAGAACAGAACTGCTTCTGGTTCCTACTTGATTTCCAGTGTCTTAGCACCATGCCTTAGTGTTGTCGTTAGGTGCCGTCAAATCAGGGTCTGACTCATAGCAACCCTATGTACAACAGATGAAATACTATTGTCATACTTCTCTGTTATTCATAGAGTTTTCAATAGCTGATTGCTTTTTGGGAGTGGGTTACTGGGTCTTTCTCCCAAGCCTACAGCACCTGGTGTTCCCAGGCGGTCTCCCATCCAAGCACTAACCAGGTCTGACCCTGCTTAGCTTCTGAGATCTGACAGGATTGGACACCATAGTAGTACAGCTGTAGGCCGATCATTATTAGGCCTTGATAAATAGTATTCGCTAACAGCTTTATGCCCAGCAACCCTCTGAAATGGCATAAGTCGGCTGTCCCCTACATACAGCTCAAGAATTAGTCAGCACAACCTATTTCTGTAACACTTCCATTGTCAATGCAAAGACCTTTAAAGAAATGGTGTTCTCTGGCTGCAAGTTCTCTGGGTGGTGGTCTCAGCCTCGGGGCTGGCTGACTTTCTCCAAGCACTTTCCCTGGGGAGGCTCAGCTTCTCACGGGAAGGTGGTGGCTCATGTCCACCTGGTTCATAGAGGATCCTTTAATGTTCTGTACCACATTGACATTTTCTTTTTGCCCCATGAGTATCCCTGTGTATAGAGTACTTTTAAATTGAAAAACAAAAACAAAAACAAAAAGAATTAAATGATACACTAAGTAAAGGTGGATAAGAAGAACCATGAAAAAAAGTCTTTTTGTCTCATTTTTTTCTACTCTAAATCCCAATCCATAGAGATAACTATTGCTATTTTAGTGTGTCTGTGGTTCTTTCTATAACAGAATATTAAACATACACCTCTCTTGGTTTTTATGTTTTTGACATTAGGCAACACTTGCTGTAGCCATGCTATGAAGATATGGCTTTGCCCTCCTTCTATTCTCCTCTCTGCTTCCTGTCACCTCATTCCAGTGTGTGGTGCTTTGATATTTTAGGTGCTCTGTCTTCTCATAACATTTCATCCAGAACCAGTTTTTCTGATTGTTTACTTTGGTTTTTCTTTTTAATGTTGATACAAGGTGATCCTCACTGCTGTGCTTCATAAGTGCTTTGTGACAGTAGGCAAGTTTTCCCATGAGCAGGGCGTTGATCCAGATACATAGTGTACACAGGGATCACAAGGTGGGGCTGGGGGCCTGCTGATAACTTTTAACTAGCAGGATTTTGTTGAAAACTTCAGGTGTCCAAATGTCAGAGTAAGGATGGCTTTCCCTTGAAGCCCTAATATCCATACTGAATCATTAAGCTTTCCCAGATGATTGATCCATTTTCTTTAAAAAGGATCCTTTCATTTCGCCTAGGGATAAAACTCACCTCTGTGCTGTTAGTATTGGGGTGATGATAACAGGTAAAGGGTGTGGATTAGGCTGGGGAATCTGGAGTGCCTAGTCAGTCCTATACAGACTTGCAATGACTTCACCCCCAGCACATTTCAGCTCCACTTGTCACTTTGGTTTTGCAGCAATAGCAAACCACTCTACATTTAAAAGCTTCTATATGGTCCAGAAGCTAATGCAAAGGAGTGTGAGTGATGGAATAAACTGAGATGGAAATAAACTTCAGGCTAATTTAGAATATAATTCCTAGGTAGGACTCCACCAATAATTTGTGAAATAGAAGAGGTACAAATGTGGGCCACAGAACAAGTAAATCTGAGTTGTTAGAGAGAAGCAAATTTCAAATCAGAAATGAAGGCTTAAAGACATAAGCATGATAAGTTATCACCCTGAGGCCCGGGTTAAAATAATTAAATTGGGATCAGCAGAATATTACTTGGCTATTACCAACAAGCATCACCCTCAACTCTGGAGCTATGAGAAACACAGAGCTCGCTTAGTCAGGCCTTTTATCACACAAAGAGAAGGATGAGACATAAAAAGGTTAGTGATGCCAACCTTTAAGCTATATCTTAATCCCACTAAGCCCATTACACTGTAAACGTAGACAGCCTGGAAGCATTTTACAACATCTCTGCTCCAGTTTTCCTCATTACACATTTGATTCATTTCCAAGGACGAAAGTGTAAATGTGCTTTTAGGATGTTGACTTCAATAATTTATGTAAGGCTGTAAACCCATTTCAGCACATTTAGGAAACAGATTTTCCTTGTTTTTTCTATAGCACAGTCTCTAAACAATTTCTGCTCAATTAAAATCGTTGTGATCAATGGTCTTGTCATTTCCATCTTTTATAATTTTCAGAAAACTGTCCTAAAAAGTATATCTTACCACAAAATTGTCTAAGAATTATCTATTTTTGTCCATATTGCAAATTTGCCAACACCATTTCCTTTTTTCAGAGACCTAATATCATTTTTCTTATAAATATTATGTCATCCATCAGCATTAATGTCACCCACCCAGTCTTGATCATGTTTATATCTCTTATGTACACATGTCCTTGATGTCTTAGGTCCTTACTGCCAGTGTTTTCTTACTTTAACTATGGCTCTCTAATAGCAATGATATGGCACATTTCTTGTTTTTCTCACACCCTGTGTCTGATCTCATCAGATCTCAGAAACTAAACAGGGTTGGGCCTGGTTAGTACTTGGAAGGGAGACCACCTGCAAATATTGGGTGTTGTAGGCTTGGGTGAAAGACCTGGCAGCCCACTCCCAAATAATCAGCCATGAAAAACACTATGAATAGTGAGAAGCACTGACAATAGTGCTGGGCATGGTATAATGTTGGGTAGTGTTTTGTTCGATTGTACATAGGGTTGCTATGAGCTGACTTGATGGCACCTAAAAACAACAATGTATAGATATGCTGTGGGGGCTTGCATATTGCTGTGATGCTGAAAGCTATGTTATTGGTATTTCAGATACCAGCAGGACCACTCATAGTTGACAGGTTTCAGCTGAACTTCCAGACTAAGATAGACTAGAGAGAAGGACCTGGAAGCCCACTCCTGAAGCAATTAGTCATTGAAAACCCTATGAATAGCAGAGAAGCACTGACAAATACAGTGATGGAAAATGAGACCCTGTGGCTGTAAGGCATTCAAAAGGCGACTGGGAAAGAGTTGCCTCCTCAAAGTAGAGTTGACCTTAATGTATGGGAATGGAGTAAAGCCTCTGGAATTTCCTTTTGCTTACGTGGCATGACTCAAAATGAGAAGAAACATAGTGATTGCAACATTGGGCTCAAACATAAAAGGTCTTGTTAATGGCACAGTGTTAGTGTTTCATTCTATTGTATATAGGGTCACTATGAGTAGGATCCAACTTGATGGCACCTAAAAACAAATATATATATATATATATATATATATTGGATACTATAACAATGGCTATTTTAAGAGATACTTCATTTTAGAGTTTCCTTTTTTCTTCCCATTTATACTTTTCTTTATATTTTACCTCTTTTGCATTTGCCTATAAATATATTAGTGGTATTTAGGTTCTGCTTTTCTATATATTTTCCTTTTTAAAACCATTAGTATAATAAAGTTAATAATATTTCCTAGTGTAATCACAGAATTTCAAGGTTGTAGAAAATACACACCCACCAGAGGCTTGAATTTCCTTGATAACTTCTATCAAATATTTATACCAACCTTGTTTACACAATCATCACCTTCCAACTTTGTTTCTTAGATGCTCAGCATGCTTTTTAAAAATGTTTTCTTACACTGGGTTAAATCTGGTATCAAATTACCTCCTTGCTTTTACCTCCCAGTAAGTATTCTTTTGTTAATATTTAGCACATCTAATCTAATCACCCAAAATGCCATTTGCATGTTTTCTCTTTATTTTGGTTCTCATGAAGTACACCTTTGTATTTTCAAAAGTCTACCTCTTTTAGAGAATATACATTTTTAATATGTGTCATTAAATAGTATAGCTTGTCACTTTTATAACTAATTGGGAAGATTTACAACACCAAATCATATAAAAGCACACTCTAGTTAAGTCCTATCTCTTGAAAGTAGTAATTGTGTGATAAGAATGAACTAAGTTTTTTTTTTTTTTTTTAAGTACTGGGGAGTTGAACCCAGGGCCATGTACATGCCAGGCAAGCACTCCTCCACTGAGCTGCAACCCCACAAAGACTGACATACTTTCTTCCTTTCTTTCTTTCTTTCTTTCTTTCTTTCTTTCTTTCTTTCTTTCTTTTCTTTCTTTCATCTATCTATCTATCTATCTATCTATCTATCTATCTATCTATCTATCTATCTTGGTAAATATGTTAAGTTGTGCTAAGCTCCACTGGCTGCCTCTGTCCTCAAATTCATGATCTTCCTGTTTCAGCCTCCAGAGTCTCTGGAATTACAGGTGTGGGCCATGACAACCAAGTTTTTTGATGGAAGGACAGAATAGCCTCATAAAAACTTCCTCATTTCCCCCCAACAGTGTATTAGTTTCTTATTGCTCCCAATTTGATTATCTTATAGCTCTGCAGGTAAGAATGCCGTCATAGCTCTGACTGGACTGAAATCAAGGTATTGGTGGGGCTGTTTTCTGTTTTGTAGGCTCTGGATAGGATGTATTTCCTTGCCTTTTCCAACTTCTAGAGGCTGCCTGTGTTTCTTGGCTGGTGGCCCCTTTTTCTGTCTTCAGAATAGCAATGGCATGTTGAGTCCTTCTCATATTGCATTACTCTTACCTATCTTTTGCTTCCTTTCTATGTTATCAAGGACTTGTATGACTAGCTTGACCACATCTGGATAATCTGGTATACTCAATAATGCTTTAATAACAATGTCTTCTTTCTTTCAGTAATTGGCTCTATACTTTTGGAATTTGATGAAATACTATACTGCTACTAAGAATGAAACCTGATGACTACTAAGTGGCTGAATATGAGCTGAGTGTTCATGGAGAGGTTGACTGATAGAACCTCAAATTTCACACAGTCAGATTCCAGTAGGGTAAGCCTTGTTGAAAGGGAAAAGGGTCATGTCTAATAGATTCCCTTTATTTGTCTGTAGAGTCAACTTTTAGTTCTTCCCAACAATATTCTGGGGAAGTTCTGTATGCTGAGTGAACACACTACTGAGCAACATCTATATTTTTCCACAACTAGTTGTGAAGCACTTGCTAGTACTTGCATCACATTATCCTTTGCTTTCCATCCTTTGTCCTTTACTCTTTGCTCTCACTGTGCTGGATTTACACTTCTCAAACAAACCATTAGTAACTTAATCCTCACCTCTTCTTTCTTTCTAGTGACCACGGCTAAGACACCTTTAATTAAATCTCCAAATATAAAGAAATGAATGAGACAAATGTTCCCAAACTCAGGAATCCTTTTTCTATTTAAAAATCCTTAAAATAGAGGTTACATTTCATCTTAAACATAAGCTATAGGGGTTAGGGGTGTAGTACAATGGCAGAGTACATACTTAGTATGCCCAAGGCCATGGGTTCAATCCCTAGCACCCCAAAACAAAAACAACAACCAAGCAAACAGAAACTCAGAACAAACCATAAGTGACAGATTAACAGAGATACACAGAGATACAACCACTGCTTACTTATGACTTTTTATGGAGGATAAAATTCTTTTACAATACATCTTATTATAAAAAATGGTAAAAAGTGAACTCATTTCTATGGAAAGCATGCTTCTTTTGAAATTTTTCTTCTTCCAAATAATGAAAGGATTCTGAATTTAGAGTGAGGATTTGAGTCTTGGCTTGACTTACTGGCTATATAAAATTCAAGAATTGCACTGGGTATGGTGGCACATGCCTGTAATCCCAGCAACCTGGAAGACAGAGGCAGGAGGATCGCAAATTAGAGACCAGAGGCAGTCTGCATAATTTAGTGAAACCCAGTTTCAAAAATTAAAAAAAATGGGCTGGAGGTGCAGCTCAGTGGTACAGCACTTGCATGGCATGCAAGCATGAGGCCCTGGGTTCAACCCTCAGTACCGCAAAAAAAAAAAAAAAAAAAAAATCAGGAATTACTTTCTGGAAGGTGAACAAACTATACTCAGAAGAATTGACCATTATATGAAATACAAATATTGGATTTTTTGCCTACTCTTAAATAAAACACTTTTACAAGATTTTCCTTATATAGCCTGCCCCAGTTTCTATAAATGTCACTTACATATGTCTCATTTAGTGGTTCATTTTGGCTATCAGCTTATATTTAGAGTCTCTCTTGGCTTCCCAATCAAGATGAAAGAAGGGCTGTGGACAGGTTATCTCTTAGCCTTTTTGATTTTCCCACAAGATACAACAGAGTACTATTTATACAGTTGTTGTTATTGTTGTTGTTGTTAGGTGCCATCGAGTCTCTATCTGACTCATAGCGACCCTACATACGACAAAGGAAACACTAATGTCAGTGCTTCACTGCTGTTCATAGGGTTTCCAATGGAAGATTGATTTTTGGGAGGGGTTGCCAGGTCCATCTCCAAAGCCTACAGCATCTGGTGTTTCCAGAGACCAGGTGGTCTCCCATCCAAGTATTAACTAGGCCCGACCCTGCTTAGCTTCCCAGATTTGATGGAATCAGATGCCACAGGGCTATGGCTGCAGGCATGTTGTTGTTGTTAGGAGGTACTTAATAATGGTTGATTTATTGTTGGAAATGATTGGCAATGATTACTCAGATAGTACCTACTGAATATAAACTGAAAATGCTTTAACATCTTCTGGTTTTTGCACAATAACCAGAAACCAATATAACCAATAACCAGAAAATATGATCAATAATACAAACATAGTCTCTACATCCTGACTTTGACATTTTTTTATTCAGTTGGGAAGATTCCCCTGGATATGACCAAGGAGGGGATCTTAGCATATAACTCCATATCCATATAACTCCATAATATTTAGGTATATGCTTAGATATAATTGACCCAGAGGAAACTGAGAGAAGAGGAGCCACATGGGTTGCTGAGCAATGGTAGATATTCTTTGTCCTATGTTACATTGTGTCTACAGCCATACCACCCTTGCATCTGATCCCATATGATCTGTAAGCTAATCAGAGTCGGCCCCGTCAGTCCTTGGATGGGAAACTGCCTGGGGATATCAGGCTTGGAAGAAGAACTTGGCGGCCCACTCCCCAAACAATCAGCCATCAAAAACCCTGTGAATAGTAGAGAAGCACTGACATAGTGCCAGGCACTGTACAGGGTTGGGGAGTGTTTCATTCTATTGTACATAAAGTTACTGAGTCGGACCCCACTCAATGCAATTTAACAATAACAACAATAATAACAATGTTACAACATTGTACAAATCCCTCCATAAGACTTACCCCTTGGTTTAAAAAGTCATCCATATTGCCTGAAGAACCAAGCAATGTATGTATTTGTCGTTTTTATTTCTCAGAAATAGGAATTCAAATTCTGTTATTCTCAGGTGATATTTATCTTGGTTAAAGCATGCATCTTAAAGCAGATAATTTTCTGCTACTCAAAGTGGAATTGATAGTTTTAAAAATAATGAAATCAGACTATGGTGCAATCAAGCTATAAAAATAGAAGCCAGGTCTATGCTTGACAGATTCTAAAGATAGTCTTTGGTATGATTAGCTAATATGATACTACAGGTCTCTTTAATATTAATGAACCACTAATGTCAATGTGAGAAGTGGCATAGAGAGTATGGAAGCCTTCTAATATAATCTCCCAGGCAGCAGTAAGATTTACATTTGAGATTTTGCAATAATTAGAGAGGTAATCATGAATAAGCATAAATTAAAATAATCCATTTTACAGAATATAGTGTTGTAGGTATGCTACAAGAAGACAAGCAGATGATTAGTACAAATTAAGAGTCATTTCTTTCCTTGGTATTGGTCCTTGGGAAATGTATCTATTTATACTACAAGGTACCCAATAACTTGTATCTCTCAAGTACCCAGATCTGCTGAAACCCCTCAGTCTCTGCAGTGAACCAGAGATATCCTTCCAAACTGCATGACAAGATAATGTATTCAGATTATAATGCATGTTCACTGTTGATGAAGAGTCAAAAAGAAGGAAGTTTATTTGTGTTTGATATTCTCTTTGTTTCTCTCTTCCTCCCACCTTAACTCATATGTCAGGGTTGTTTGTAGGCTTTCATCAGAAGTTGCTTAAAGACCTCTGTTTTATTTTGAAGAAACCTAAACTATTTGAGTTTCTCCTAAGAATCATTGGAGAGGGAAGGAGAGGACCAAGGCCCACAGGTTATGGTGGACACCTCCAAGTAGCCCTTCTATATGCTTCATTTCAACACTGTTGTTTGGAAATGTCATATTTACTTGTTCTCTCCCACTGGACTGAAAAATGTTTTGAGTATTGAACAAGTGAAAGAATATTGACATAGTTTCTTCCTGTAAGAATTTTTAGTTCCTAGAATTTTTTTATCTCTGTTGTGTTTACATGTAAAAAGGAAAATTACATGTTCAGAAGTGGTAGTGGGTATTTTGAGAACTTTCAGGAAAAAGGAAATAATGTTCATCTAAAAATATTTACATGGTGTTCCTAATGCTAGTGTTCCTACGCTAAATGAAATCTTAAAATCCAGTTGAGAGCTTACTTTGATTCATGCCCTCTACTACATAGAATGTGGCTGGTTTTGGATATATCAAGATACTTTCAATATTGTAATGACCTTTTTCTCTGAGTATAATTGTATTTGTTCGTCTTAAGAAAGTTACTGTGTTAGGTTTTTTGTCACTGTGACACATATGTGAAATAAACAATTTAAATTGTTTATTTTAGTTTACAGTTTCAGAAAATTTGTATGGTTGGCTTGCTCCATTACTGAGGGCCTAAAGTGAGGTAGAGCATCATGGCATGGGAACATAAGGTGGAACAAAGTAGCTCACCTCATGGTGGACAGGAAGCAGAAAGAGAGAGAGAGAGAGGGGGACAGAGGGGTGGGAAAAAGGGAATGGGACCAGGAATAACCTCCAAAGGCATATCTTTGGAGATCTTCTTCCTCTAAGCCTCACCTCCCAAAATAGTGCTACCAGCTGAGAACCAAGCATTCAACACACAAACCTGTTGGGGACATTTCATATTCAAGCCATAATAGGGATAACGTGGAAAATGATCGAAAAGGTCATCATAATCTGCCCATGAGATAACTAGGCTTATTTTCTGTTTTTAAAGGCTTTTGCACTGCTAGGTGTAAGCATACATGTCAACATACTTATACTTTTAGAAAGACATCATTTTACTTTATATATTGCTTTCAGACATGCATTTTTGGTAACCTATTATAATACTGAGAGACAAATAAATTTATAAGTATATCATAATGTATAATGGTTGAATAGCATTCCATTATATAGATATATAATAATATATTCATTATTATGAATGTACGTATAAATTAATGTACAACTTACATATCTTTGCACATAATTAAATAATTATAGACTATATCAATGTTTAAAATGTCTTAAAATATTAATAATTACATATTATTAATTATAATATAATAATTACATATTAATACATATTAATAATTAAAATAATAAACTCTGCTTTCTTAAATTAAATTTATATATGTAGTCTTTAAATCAAAAGAATATTTGTTCTGTTTTGATATATATCGTCAAATATTTTTCCAGAAAAACTGTCAGTGTGTACTTCCCCCTCAAATGAAATGTATAAACTTACCCAATTCCTTGAGCTATCTGCTTTAGTTGGGTGTTACATGCATCTTTTATGAATTGATAAGTGAAACATGGTACATCTGGTTTAGTTGGACCTTTTTCTCCTTACTAGTAAGCTCGAACTTTTCTCATGTTTTTTTCACCATTTAAACTCTTATTTGCAAATTATCTCTTTGTGTCTTATCAACTAGGCCCCTACTACTTTTTACTTTATTAAATTGTGAAATATATAACATAGGAAAGAAGGGATCAGATATATAATTTTAAAATTATTATAATAGGAAAATAAATATAAATACAAAGTACGGAAAGAAATAGTACTCTGCCAGCTCCCAGGAAGCTCCCTCTAACTCTTCTGACTTCACAGCCCCACCTCCTCCCAGAAGTGACTTCCAGGACAACTTTTGTGGTTATCAGTGACTTGCTCTTTGTAGTTGAACCACTTCTGTGGACATTCCTAAGCAACAGAAGCTTGTTCACCTGTTTTTGAAGTGTGTATGACTGAAATACAATTGCATGTTTTCTTTCATGGCTGGCTTGTTTTGCTCAATACCGTGTGTGGGTCCACTGGTGGAGCTTCCTATGAAGGATATAGGGGAGACTTCAAGATTTCCCCACTGACATAGTAAAAACTTCCTTGGCACTGCACTGTACCCTGTGACTCTTCCCAACCTATTCTTCCTTCCTCCTCTTCATATAGTCTGACCTGCCTCATGATCTGTTGGTTCTTTCTACCCGTATTAGTTTCCAGTTATCACAAACCTGGTGGCCAAACCCAACATAAATCTGTTTTCTCACAGTTCTGGAAACCAGAAGTCCAAAACTACAGTGTCAACAGAGTCATGTTTCTTCCAAAATCTCTAGGGGAGAATTTTATTTTTCTTGCCTAATTCGGTGTCTTATAGCTCCAAAAGTTTCTTGGTTTGCAGCTGTGTAACTCCAATCTCTGTCCCTACCTTCACTTGTCCACCTTCTCCTTCTCCCTCTCACAAATTTCTTTGCCTTGTTCCAATGAGGTTTTTACCTCTGGATTTAGGACCCACTTACACAATGTAAGATGATGTCACATTGAGGTCCCTAACCTAATTACATCTGCAAAGAGTTTTTTCCCCAAAAATAAGGTCAGATTTATAGATTCTGGAACATGAACATATCATTTTGGGTCAAGATATCACTGAATTACCTTCTCTGGATCCTTCTTTTTTATTCATTACATGCAGTTCCCCCAATAAATCTGTCGCATGTCAAATCCCTTTTAAGCATCTGCTTTTTGAAGGACTTGAAACAACTACAAATCATTGAGCAGACCAGCCTAGTTCTACAACTAGGAAGGGCCTACATGTGATGCATGTTGGATTCTTGTGAAGGAGAGGAGAAAGGAAACTGGTTTGTGCAGGAAGACTCTCACATTGAAGAGCAGTGCCAGGAAAGATTTGGCTAGGCCAGTGGGGCCTTCCCAAGGCCACAAAGGAGTGCTGAGCCTCACTGGCAGAACCCACTGTCGGTCATGTACTGGGCTCAGTCATTAGAGGGAGCCTAATGCAAATGAGCCCTGACGAAGCAAATGCCAATTAGCCATGCTTTCTGTAGCAGAAGATCTGAGAACTTTTCATGGCTTGTATGGTCCACCCCTCTCACTGCACAGACCTACTTTTCCCACCAGGTTTGGAAGTAGGAGCTCCACAATTCCACTGGAACTGTCTTTCTGAGGAGAAGCTGAAAGAGACAGCACTATGGTCTGAATATTTATGTACCTTAAACTTCTCATATTGAAACTTAACCCCAATGTGACGGTACCGGGAGCTTGGGCCTTTGGGAAATGATTAGGTTATGAGGACTATTCCTCATGAATGGGGTTAGTTTCTTAATAAAATAGGTCTGAGACAGTTGCCCCAACCCTTCCTTCCATGTGAAAACACAATTAGAGGGTTTCATCTATGAATAAGAAAGTAGTCCCTCAGCAGATACCAAATCTGCTGGGCCTTTGACCTTGGACTTCCCAGCTTAAAGAACTGTGAGAAATAAGTTTCTGTTGTTTGAAAGCCAGTTTGTAATATTCTGTCATGGTAGCCTGAGTAGACTAACATGGGCTGGTTGCTCGCCTAAAGACAAATTAATCCGTTGTCACTGTGATTGGTCACTGTGATTGGATTGCTTCTGGTTCTCATCTTTTCCCTGCTCCACTATCCACTTGAATTCCAATCAGTCAGTTAGATTCTTTCCCCAGTAGGTTTTGCTGAGCTGTCTTTGGACTTCACAACCTTTTCATACTGGGGTTGCTGCACATGTGCATTCAAAGTATAATGGAGCAGAGGAGAATTACCTTCTGGTTCTCAGACCTATGCATTCTTCCTATATTGAAGTCTCTGATCTACTGTACACACTGCACTATGGAGGATGGTGTCTCCTCTTTCATGTTGCTGTTTCTGAGCTAGGATGCCAGTCTTGTCCTTAGGAGGCCATTCCAGTACTCTGTGAGGCTGGGTGCTTCTAGATGAACAGTAGGTAATATAACCAGCAGTCATGGGTCAACTCCTCCATTTTTTTCTGTGAAAGAGTTGCTGGTGTGTGCACTAGTCTCCATTTTCATCTTTTTCTTGATCCACCTCTGTTTTGATGCCTTTGGAATGGCATCACCAGATTAGATTAAGGCAGTGGAAGTGAGGTGGGTGGTTGGGAGGAAGAACAATGAAATTGAAGAGGAGTGGATTAAAAGGTTAGGATTTCTTTTTCTGCTAGAGTTCCCCTATTTAGTCGAACAATATTCATGACCATGTCTCCCTATGTGTTTTTATAGCTCCCATTCTCATCTGACTCCAGATCTACTATTTTCTAGTGTGGTGATATCTTCCCTCAACATTTCCCTTAATCTTGCTTCTATTTAGATACTATATTGTGTGTCCCCAAGCCTGCAGAGAATGAATCATGTAATATCCTAGGGAGTGGTGCTAGTTGAGGTTTAGAGGAAAGGAGTGACAAAGGAATCTCTGTCACTGTGAGGGGAATGTCAGCCTTTCCAGGGTGAAAGAAGTCCAAAGCAGTCAACTTTCTGTCAAGTGGTCCAGTGGTATCTCTGAAGTGCAGGATGGGTTTTTGTTGTAATCAGCCTGGGCATTCAAAGGCAGCAATGGCTCAGCTGGCCTTGGTAAGTGGAAGTCGACCCATTGAGTCCACATCCATCGTCCAGCTCAGCCACTGCGACTACTTTGTTTGTGTGTGGTGCATGCCTACTCTGGAGCAGCTGATGATGAAGGCTGGCTAATGGCAATTGGTTAGCGAATCTTCCTTCTTGATTATGACTTGCTCCTTCTATGGAGGATGCTCTCTGGTGGATGTTACTATGTAACACAAAATCTCTACACTGTATGCTATGCTCTATAGCCATCCCCATGCCTATTTCTGAGGCCATCTTGCCTGAGAAAAGTAGTAAACAAAATCCTTTTCTATGACCAAATGTAAAAAAGAAAATTCTAGTCTTATCCAAAGTTGAACAGTGAAAGAGATTATTACAAATATAAAAACATAGGTTGGTAAGTTTGATTAAAATCTTGACTAAAGATGAGATCTCATTTTTTTTTATTCTTAAAAACTGTTGCCAACTTCATGTAAGAGAGAGGGTGATGTCAAAAAAGGGAAAAGGAAGTTGAGAGTTTCCCTGCGTAGTAACTAATCCTGAATCCTTGTTGTACATAGACACTGCCAACACAAGCAACAAGAGTGAACAAAAGAGACTAGGGAATAAAGCCATTGCAGGTGCATGAAGCCAGAGAGGAAACTACCTGGATCGGAGGCAAAGAACTCTCAGCAGTGCCTGCCACTGAAGGCAAGAAGGATTAGCCTACTATTTTAAACCTCTTTCTTCCCACCAGCTAGAATAAGAGCCTTCAGGGTTTTAGAGTAATAAAGCTCCTGGTTTGAGGAATGTGCCATAAGGGACCATGCTAAGGGCCTTCTGAAAAGGCACAGTTGGAGAAAACAGCCTACTGACAGTTGAGATC
Organism: Pedetes capensis; assembly: GCA_007922755.1. Taxonomy (NCBI): domain Eukaryota; kingdom Metazoa; phylum Chordata; class Mammalia; order Rodentia; family Pedetidae; genus Pedetes; species Pedetes capensis. Next base: position 5,586 of record VMDO01014996.1, on the reverse strand, counting down.
TGAATTTCAAATGCAGGGACTTCTGAAAGAAAAACAGTCTCAGCCCAACATAAATTACTTCCAAACGTTCAAAGACACAGCAGAAATGGCAATGGAAAACCACATGAGGCAAAACAATTTTTATAAAGTGCTATGAAATCTGTTTTTTTTTTTTCTTCATCCCTCCCTAGTCCCTCTACCCCAAGTAACCAAAAGTAGTATTAAAATTAACTAAAACTGTGTAGGAAGTTCCAAGAAACTCTGAGGGGGAAGTATATTTGAAAACTAGATGCATGGCTAAATCAGCAGTCTCCATCGGGGAAATGTCCCTGCGAAAGAGGGAGACATTTGTGATTGAGTGTGAAGTCAGGCAGTCAATTGGTATATATATGACTTGTAAAGGAAAGCTTTGTCCTGTTAGCCTGCTTTAATTCTGTTCCTAAAGGCCTGATAAGGTGGATGTGCAGCAATTAATCACCACATATTGGTCATCAAGCAGTCTGTGATAAATTTTAGACCTCTCAACTGAAAGAAGCTTCATTTTATGCCTGAAAAAAGAACCCACAGAGGCATCCACCACTGTGTGGCAGGGGTATGAGAGACTCCAGCTGTAGATACATCACAACCCCAGAAACCACCAGAAGGTTAATTCTTTTCATAGAAAGGAAAATATAATTTTGTGAGCTATATCTGAAGAGCCTCGTAAGAGGAGTTGGAGGGCTGGCTTTAGAATAAATTTGGGACATATCACTGGTTTTCCATGCTCGTTTTCTTTGCATTCAGTGTATTCCTACTGGTGACCCAGTCAAAGAACAAATGTTGGATTCCTGCATTTCAGGCTACAGACATATTATTGTACCAGTGGGAAATAAGGTTCTCACAGTCCTATTATGGAAGCCAAATTGCTTCATCCCTAGAAGCCAGAGGATTTCACTAGCTAGCAGTGGGGAGCCCATACAAAGCTGTAATTTGCAATCTGAATCTAATTTCGGGCCTCACCTAAAAAAAATGAAAATTAATATTTTGAAGGAACTCCATGTACTACCAGCTAGCTTCTTAAATTCTTTAGAATTTACTGGTAATTGATTTCTTGAAGAAAATTAGTCATAGTATAATCAACATTTCACATATTCTTTTATTTTGTGTATACTACGATAAAAATGAGTAAAGACCCATTGCTTATTAAGAAGCAATTCATTTAATTGTCCCAAAGAAGCTCCTTTCAGATAAAACCAGTTTAAGAAAACAATTTTGCCTTTTAATAATTTATGTGAATTCAGCCTTAAAATAGACCAGTGGGAGAGCACTCTACCAAAGTGAGATTGAATTTAGGGACTGTCACTCCTGTAGATGGAGAGAACAAAATACATGAGAAAGGTCACACAGATCTAAGCCTTGGCTCTGCTCTCCCACATCCACCCTTTTCTGAAGCTGAATTAATGAGCAGTCTACTGGCTTCAGCTTCCCGACCGTAACAAACTCACACTGGAGTCAAGGAAAAGAGCAAGGGAAATTCAGAGCAGAGAAATGTCCTCCTATCATGTGTAAGGCACTCTGTAGCCAATACAAGGATATTATTAGAAAAGTAAACATACCACCCTGTAGTAGTAGAAGCTTGAAATGAAAGTACAGGGTTAACCTTCTCAAAAGAAAGTTGCAAGCAATACCAAATCCATTTCTCCTCAGTGACTCCATGTCTATTTGATGTCTGGAACTCTTAGCAAATGTAGAAATTGACCAAGGTGTATTTTTCCAATCTCCTGCTCTTTCTGAGCTTCTGCTGACAATAAGAGCTGAAAAGCTGGAAAATGATCACAAGTTGGACAGAAGGGAAAGAACTGAGTCTAAATAATTTGCCAGCAGTTATTTAGGTCTGGATAACTAAAACCTGAAGTACACTTGCCATGGAGGAGATTTTGCAGGGCTTGAAGGTTAAATAATTTGGGGGACTTTTTTAACAAAAAAGAAGACACATTTATGAAATCAATATTACATACAAAAGTGTATAACCACTCTACAAATTTTAAAAGCTGGGAAATACTTCTACATGTAGGACTTGTCATTTCTCATCTCATACAGTGTATTCTTTCTTGGTTCCTTTCTATTTTTACTACCTTTGGAGAAGCTGTTCTTAGGATGAGCTGCATAAGTTGCAAGGACTAATGCAAGATGGAAGCATGAGTTCTCTTGTTCAAAAAAGTATTATTACTTTCAAGTTACTTTCAAGATGGTGACAGCAGAGCCTTCAACCAAGCTTAGGGCTCTGAGTGGGGGATCTTTGGAGCTGTACAAATTGTGCACTCATGAACCTGGCCCTATAGCATCATAAAATATAAGAAATTACATAAATAATATGATATTTTTATTAACTGATGGACTTGCTTCTATGGTATATTTTGTGTACAGCTTTTGGATGTATACTTTTTGATTGCCACTGCATATGATGATCATTTTTAGTATCCTTTTCAAAAGGGAGACTGAAAAACTAATTCAGTCTTTTCTTTAGCATATTTGGTTGAAATTCATCTTTTCCTTTTTAAATTAGTGACATCTTCAAGAAGTTTCTTTTAGCATCACAACTCATTCATATCATGTAAGCTTTTGGGATTATTGTCAAACTTCAGAAAAGCGATATCAGGTTTCTTTTTCTCTAGTAGCTGTGAAATATGTTTTATAGACTCTGTGCTATCTGCAGGGTTCTGGAGAGGGGCTCTCTAGGACTCATTCACAATGTGCGGTGACCTATGGCCCTCCTTCCTCTTGTGAGGCTTGGGAAGTTGGCACAAAAGTGAGTGATGGAAGTATTATTTGAAGCTATTCCTTTGCCAGAACAGCCAGAAATAGTATGGAAGTGGTATCTCAAACTAAATGATTCTCAAACGTAAGTTCCTCTTGTCTAAATTCCAAAGATGCCCATGGCCCTGGCACCAACAAACAGAAGGGAAAAATATGATGAAGTGGGAATTAAGAATTCAAGATAGAAAAAGACAATGATCATAGTTGATCGCTATTAAAATATTGTGCATCTGAAAATTTTACAATCACATGTGACAGGGAAAGAGCCCATTTCAACTTAACCCACATCAGTAAATTTACTTCTGATAATCAGACACATCCCATTGGCATCTGTTATCTATCCAGTTGGAACAATTATCACATTATGCCAACTACAAAGTAGAGCCATGGTGCTAACTGTAAAACAAACTGGGCAAATAGTGGTCATTTCCTTTGTTAGAGGACAGATGACTTCTAAGTTCTACATGGCAAGGGTCATTGACTGCCCTTCTGTGTTTCCAGGTAGCTAATAAAGCACACAGCAATGGCCTGATGGACAATGATACTTATTGTGGAATGAGATAAATGAAAAGAGGCTACTCACTTATTTGAAGTAAATGGCCACTTCTGAACAGATCACTTGACATTGATTCCTAGAAAAGTTCTCTCACATTTATGATGGAGAACATTGTCCAGAAAGCCAAAATTCTGTTCTGAAAAGCAATATTTTACTCATTCCTCTATAGGCCTGGAATTAGAATAACCAAGAACTGCACCTCGGAATAGACTTCATTTTACAATACTCATCTCAGGTCATTTAGACACCAGGTACCCAGCATTTCCCAGAGCTTAAAGGTAAATGTAGTTCTCAGACATTGGTCTTATAATCTAAGTTCAAGAGACAAAAACAAAAATAGTCTGTAAAACAAGGAGAATATACCCAGAAGTTTTGAGTGTGTCTTCAGAGTCAACTTGTGATTCTTTGTGCCAGAGAAAGAAGCAGTGGCCTGGAAAGTTGAAAATCAGATGAAGGATGCATCTTTGTTCTCTGGGGACAAATCCACTGGCCTCTTCTTTGTCCTCATCCTTCTTGATCTCTCACCATCTTTGAGACTGCTGAACTTGACTCCATCTTGGACTCCTTTCTTTCTCTCTTTGTCTTTGACCTCTCCACTCCACCTTCACTTTCCCTAATGGTTTGCTTCCTGTTCCCTCCTCTGTCCTCTGCTCTCCTCTCATTTCCTTCCTTGGACTCCTTTGTCCTCTATGGATTCCCTCACTGGAGCCTCCCTTGCCTTCCCTCTCTAGTCTCACTGGCTGTAAATTCTCATCATGCCTGTGATCTTTTTCCTGTGGCTGCCACTCCAATGCTGATCACTCATTTCAAGTACTTTGGGTCATCTCTGACTCTTCTAACCAATACACTTGTAATCTCTAATTGGTCCTTTTCTTTTCATCTTCAATAACATTACCTTCATTTGTGCCCTCATCAAGTCTTCACTGTTGAAATAATTGAGTTTTTCCTCTCTGCTTCATCCCCTTCTTTTACACTATTCTAAATATTTTCTCTGAATGCAGTTAAAATATTATACTCCACTGGTCAAACACCTTCTGTAGTTCACCATTGCCATTCTTCATAAAGTAAAAAACTCCCTAGTACAATATCTGAGGTTTTTCACAATCTAATTTTAACACATATTTCCAACATTATATTATGTAACTCTTCCTCACCTTTGACTTAGTGAGGAGGAGTAAGAACAATGACAACACAGAATCTTCGTGGGTATAATTGAGACCTGATAAAACTTTGTATTTCCTCCAAAACACCAAAAAATGATTGAGAGATTTCATGAGAAAGGACATGGAGCTCAGCTTATGGCTAAGCAACTGAATAGAGAGATCCGACCAACAATGAGCACACAGGTTTGTACATGGCTGGAGCTCAGGACACAGGCAGCTCTCATGCATGGAATTTGTAAAGGCCCTGGAAAAGGCAACTCTTCAGCTAATGAAGCCAGACTTTGCAAATATCTCTCAGCATCATTCCTGGGACACTGAAATCTTACAAAAAATCATCATTAGTGGACCGAAAATTTCTGCCTTTCTTTATGAAAAAGTCAGAAAGATACTCCAGAACACCTACCTGATATGCTTTGTCTAGGTCTCCCATTATCTTTCTTTGCACTGATATTTTATGTCATTTCTAGTAAAAACCTAATTTTAAGGCAGTTTTCTCCACATTACCTTGTCTCAGAAGGAGATTTGATCATTTGGGACATAAAAGGAAGTGAAGAAAATGCATTAGGAAAGAAAAAAAAAGGCTAAGATATTAGGGAAAAGAAGTCCTGGGATAAAACACAAAGGTCACTTTCCTTGAATTATTTTTTTCCTGTTAAATCATTAGAAGAAGAGATAAAAGACAATATATTCTCATTCATAAACACATAAGTGCTTGGTTTATTTTTTGATCTATTTATACCAACTACACCTTTTTAATGAAGTTTATGTCCAGCACACATATATTGAGCCCAAACCTCACCCCACCCACTTCACTACAGATACATGAACATGGCCACATATATTTACACTATATTTGAAGGAATAAGGTGAAAGAAACCAGCATTCAAATATCATTTAATCAATTGTTATATATATGTGCATTTATATGGAAAAGAACACTAATTATATTTGCTTCCATTAAAATTAAAAGCAAAAGCATTGGACACATGTAAGAAATGAGGTACAAAGAGTTTTACATTTAAGAGAAGCTGTTTGGTATAGTTTTACTTTAATTGAATGGGAGAGATTTGGGAGCTATAAAAAGCCATATAT
>VMDO01014995.1:0-52674 GCA_007922755.1 Pedetes capensis | reverse complement strand
TCATACAGGGAATTAGGTTTCAAAATATGCATTTTGGTGGACATAAAATTCAGATCATAGTATCTGCTTTGGAATTCCTCTAATAAAATTTTCCTCTCATTTATTATAATTTTCAGCTCTACAATTTCTTTTTGGACTCTTTTTGCTTTACATGCTTCTGTTTTTGTGGGTATTTGTTTGTTTGTGACAGGGTCTCACTAGGTAGACCAAGCTAGGCTTAAACTCTCAATCTTTCTGCCTCAGCCTCCCAAGTGCTAAGATTACAGGTGTGTACCACCATACTTGGCTGTTTTACATCTCTTTATTGACATCTTTATTTTGTTCTTATATCATTTTCTTTACCTTCTCCATGACTCTAAGTTATTTGACCATCTTTAAACAGGTTTATAAAGATTTTGTCTAATAAGTCAATAACTGATCTACCTCAGAGACAATTTTTGTTCATTTATATTATTCCTTTGAATGGGCAATGCTTTCTTCTTTATTTTTATTTATAAATGTTGGTGAGGTACAGAGTAGTAAGTCATTTACTACATCCATTATGCAACTGTTAAATCAGTTTTGTTTACACATTCATCATCTGACATATTTTACAGAACATTATGAACTAAAGAAGAAAAGAAAAAAGTGGAAATTTTAATTAACATGTAATGTGAATAATATGCAATCATAGGTTATACTTTCATTGATTTTTTCTTCCTTTTTTTTTTTTTTTGCATCCCATATGTTGTGTTTTTCTTCTCCTTTATCCCTCTGCATTTTTGTCCCTTGCATTCCTCCCTTCCACAACTTCTGCTCCCACCTGTTGATCCCCTCCCCACTCCTGTTGGGTCCACTTGTATTTTCTATTCTTAAATAAGTATGACTTTTCATTATAGAGATAGAACTGCCAGAAAATCAAGCCAGATTCAGAAGAGGGCATGGAACCAGGGACATTATTGTTGATGTCAGATGGATATTAGCAGAAAGCAGAGAATACCAGAAAGACATCTTTCTGTGTTTTATTGAGTATGCAAAGGCATTTGACTACATGGATCACAATAAATTATGGATAACATTTTGAAGAATGGGAATGCCAGAGCACTTGATTGTACTCATGAGGAATCTGTACATGGACTAGGAGGCAGTCATTTGAACAGAACAAGGAAACACTGCCTGGTTTAAAGTCAAGAAATATGTGCATCAGGGCCATATCCTTTCACTGTACCTCTTCAACTTCTATGTTCAGCAAATAATCCAAGAAGCTGAACTTTCTGCAGAAGAACGTGGCATCAGGATTGGTGGAAGACTCATTAACAACCTGAGTTATGCAGAAGACACAACTCTGCTTGCTGAAACTGAAGAGGATTTGAGACATTTACAGATGAAGATCAAAGAATACAGCCTTCAGTATGGATTGTGCCTCAACATCAACAAAACAAAAACCTTTACAACTGGTCAGCAAGCAACTTCACGATAAATGGAGAAAAGATTGAGGTTGTCCAAGATTTTGTGTTACTTGGTTCTACAACCAACTCCCATGGAAGCAGCAGTCAAGAAATCAGAAGATGCACTGCACTGGGAAAAGCTGTTGCAAAAAAATCTTTTTAATGAATTGAAAAGTAAAAATGTCACATTGAAGATGAAGATGTGCTTGATTCATGCCATGGTATTTTTAGTCGCATCTGTGGTTGTGAAAGCTACATGCTGAATAAGGAAAACAGGAGGAGAATTGATGTTTCTGAATTATGGCGCTGGAAGTGAATATTGAATATGTCATGGACTGCCAAAAGAACCAACATGTCTGTCCTAGAAGTGCAACCAGAGTGCTCCTTGGAAGTAAGGCTGGCTAGACTGTGTCTTGGCAATTTTGGACATGCTTTGAAGAGGGGCCAATTACTGGAGAAGGACATCATATTTGTGAGAGTGGCAGGTCAATGCAACAAAGGAAAACTCTCAACTAGATGGATTGACACAGTGTCTGCAACAATGATCTTAAACACAAAGAAGGTCATGTGCATGACACAGTGTTGAGGAGTGTTTCATTTTGTTGTACATAGGGTTGCTAAGAGTTGGACCTGACTCAATGCCACCTAATAACAACAATATGTGTCAAATTTTTTCCTTTAAGTTAGATTTGGCTCCCACATATGAGTGAGAACATATGGTATTTTGTATGGATGCAAAGATTTTCTCTTCAAAATGTATCAGAGACTTCAACATAAAACCAGAAACCTTAAAACTACTAGAAGAAAAGATAGGGAACATGCTTCAACACCTAGGCATAGGCAAGTACTTCCTTGACAAAATTCCAATTGCCCAGGAAACTGCACCAAGTATCAGCAAGTGGGATTACAGAAAACTAAAAATCTTCTGTACAGCAAAGGGAACAATTAATGAAGTAAAGGGAGAGCCCACAGAATGGGAGAAAATCTTGTTTCTTTTTATGTCCTATAGGTTTTTGTTGAAAACAAAACATTTGAGTCTTATAGTGTGACAACTCTGAAAATCAGGTTCTCCCCTTCTCAAGAGTTTGGCTTTTTAAAAATTGTTTTAGGTACCTTTGTACCAGGGATCATCCTGAAGCAAAAACTTAAGGCTTTCAGAGATCTTTTCTGAGCCTGCCCCTTTCCCTATGCCTGTGCATTGACCTTAAATTCCCCTGTATATGCTGTTGATTTCAAATAATCTAATTCTTAAATGTCTGGATACAAAATAGAGAGAAAAAATAATATGCCAGCACTTTACTGTAAATTGCTTCAGCCAAAGTAGAAGTTTGCAATGGTGGTGAAGGTTGCCACAGTGGCTACCCTACTCTCTGTCTTCATCTCCACAATGAGAAGCAATTAGTGATAAGAGCACAGATCCTCAATATTTGAAGGACAAGATCTGTACTGCCCACCCAGGCTCCTCCCAGCTACAGGGAAGCTGTTTCAGGAACACCTGCATGGGTGCCTGCCACATGGGTGAGGTATGGAACATGGGTAGCTGCCACCTAAGTAAGAGCTGAAATTAGCTGAAATTAACCACAATTTACTGTCCAAGCCTTCCCCTCGAAGTCGCGATGGCCGAGTCAGCACTGTGGCTCCTGGCACTGAAGAGCACTCCTATAGCAGAAGGCAGTGTGCACTGAGAAGCCAGGGTGGGATTCAAGGTACGGGTTGGGAGATGGGAGCAGGAAGAGGGACATTGCTGGGAACCATACAGAGTCAAGGTCTGACTCTCTAAGCTGAGAGGGGTTTTAGAGATCCCCTAGTTAATATCTGCCTGCAGCTGTAGCCCTGTAGCATCTGATTCCATCAGATCTCAGAAGCTAAGCAGGGTCAGGCCAGGTTAGTACTTGGATGGGAGACTGCCTGGGAACACCAGTTGCTGTAGGCTTGGGAGAAGGACCTGGCAACCCACTCCTAAAACATCAATCTGCCATTGAAAACCCTATGAACAGCAGAGAAGCACTGACAATAGTGTTTCACCTGTTGTACACAGGGTCACTATGAGCTGGATACATACTCAATGGCACCTAAGAACAAGAAGTTAATATCAGTCAATCTGCAAGTATGCAGAGCACTCTCAGAGAGGGTGAGTGACTTGTCCTTGGTCACATAGTGATTCAGAGGCAGACTCAGGCCCAGAACCCAATCTCCCCAGTTCTCCTTGACCACATTATTCTCCAAAGTTCAGCTTGGCATCTGCCCAGATCTTCAATTCCCTTTCCTCTTTCTTTCTCTGAGATTCTCCATAGACTTAGTCCAGGAGCCCATGGCATGCCTTGAAGTGCCTCTGAAACCTTACCACACAGAGGTGGCGGCTCTTCCTTTATGGCAGGCCGTGAAAGGATGAGTGTCGTGGCTCTGACAGGGCACCAAGGATGTCACAGAGCCCGGGGCCTCCTTCTGCACTGAGCTCTGCACTGGGGCACCACCCCTCCGCTCGACATCACCTCCTCGCCCCATTGGTAGCAGAGCTCAGCCTGCCTGTGGTCACACCCTGCTCCCTCTGTTTTGTTGCTGGAGTCCCTGGACTGACCTTTCTGACTATGACCCACCTGCCCCAGTCTCCTAATGCAGAGTCTGGTTTCCTGTCACCTCTGACTGGGGCTGTCCCATGCCCATCTGGTCTACTTGGGCAGGACAGTCTACTGCCCACATCCCTGAATCTCATCTGGTCACCTGATGTCCACCCACCCTCCTCCTGCCCAGTGGGCCCAGGACCTCTGCAGACCATCAGCGGGAACAGGTGAGGCTGGAAGCCAGGGTGCCACATCACCACCCACCCCAGCTCGACACGGCTTCTGTGCCCCCACTCAAGTCACCAGCTAGTGGCTGATGCGAGCACCTGCTATGATCCAGGTACGTGCTGTGGGTCAGGCACCTGCTGCCAGCTTCCGTTGGACCCACCTCTGAGACCCTAAAAGTCACCCTGTCATGGAAGGTGGTCACCTGCCTTCCAGGTGGGGAACTGAAGAGCTGAGAGGTGAAGCCACCCCCCAGGGTCATTTGCCTGACCCTAACGAACTCTAAGGTTCCCCTCCTTCCACCATCCCTGTCCACAGAGATGTGGCTGTGTGTGACCTCCAGCTACATCCCCAGCTGCTGTCCCCTCCAAACCCCTCCTGCTCCCTGTTTACCTGACATCATCCCATTGATCCTGCTACATAAATGTCAGAAATTGTCTATTGGAATCTGAGGCCATAGCCCTCTGGCTGGCAGACACTGCGTGGAATCCCATCCCTGCTCCCCCAGGGGGCTTGTTTGGCCAACAGTCACAGTGTACCACATCTGCAAAGACACTTCTCCACTTTAGGTTTTGTGGCAATTACAAGGTGGCTTGTTATCAAAAATGATTTATGGAGGCTGACAGGCCTCAGATGAAGAGTTTAGTGATCAGACTGCTGGACTCAGACAAGTATGGACACCATCAGATAGATGTTTGGATAAAAAGCAATGGGGTCATGAAATTTTAATTCTGCTCTTATTTGTGTTGAATAATTGAGAGTGGGGTTAGAGTCTTTCACTGCCCAAGCCTGGCTCTGGAAGGGAAGTGTGCCTGCTTTCTGGGCAATGCGCTGCATTGCCACAGGTGGGAGAGATTCAGATGTTTTCCTTCTCGCCAGCAGGGGGCGCAGTACTCCTCTAGGGAAGCCAGTCTTCCTGTTTCCAGTTGGCTTGTTTGGCAGGTCATGAATGAGAGGAGGGAATGGAAGGCAAAGACACGCTGGTGGGAGTGAGAGTGTGGAAGGACCATGGAGTGGGGAGTCCAAGAAAACAAGGAATGAATCCTGACTCTGAAACGTACCATCTGCATGATGTTGAGCAGGTCGCTTTACTTCCCTGGACCTCAGTTTCCTCATATGGAAAATGGAGACTGTAATTCCTAAGTCACATATGTGTAGAAATGTCAATGATTTGGTTTGTTCTGTGCACATCTCTCTTCGTTGAGCCCACAAGCCTATCAAGCCCTCCCTCCTCCTGTCCCTCACCAGTCCCTGCAGCTTATTAATAGGTCAAGAGTGGTCACCACACTCAGGCTGGGTAAACCTGATTCTCCTCTCTGGAAATCTCAGTGTGGGATGGAGAGGCAAAAATCAATTAGTTGAAAATACAACCTGCAAGACGGTGTCCCTTGGAGGTAAAGGTCATTGTGGTGGGTCACAGTGAGCATAGAAGCCAGTCTGCAGAAAGAATGAAGATGAACCCAGGAATGCTGGCCCTCCTTAGCCAGCACCTTTGCTTGCATTGGTGGAACAGCTGTGACTCCTTTCTATTGCACATGTCAGAAAACTCAATCCAAACGAACACCAGAGTTTCAGGGCTCAGGTCAGATTGTCAGGGTTCGATGGGGCCTCCACAGTATCACTAACACCTGATTTTCTCCAAGTCACCTCTGTACATGCTCATTCTTAAACTACACCAGACACGTTGGCAACTGTGCTCAACCACGAACTTCCAGGTTCAAGTTTAGTGGCAAAGAATGGTGAGCACTTTCTTGTGACCCTCAACAAAGATCTGATAGCCTCCCATTGGCCCTCGGTGGGCCGCATCCCTGTGCCAATAACTATTGCCCAAGGAAGGCACCACATGGATGGCTTTAAGCCCAGGTTATGTGGCCCACCCCTGAACTAGGGTGCAGTCTCATCTGTTAATGGATCCAGTCATTTCTTGGAATTGATCTCTTCACATAGAATATACTGGGAGAAATAGAATAGCCATCAAAGAAACCTAAATGCATTATACTCTTGCCAAGAGGAGCAAAGTATGCTGGCACTGTTGCAAAAAGAAGGAAAAATGCAACCAGCCAGCTCTGACATTCTAGGGGCCAGCTGAGCTAATTGAGGACAGGCATGTGGCATAAAGGTGTTTGGTAAATCTTGATATCTCCTCCTCCTTGGCTCTACAGTGTTACCTTTTTTCAACAGTCAACTTAAGCTGGGAATCCAGCCTCCTTTTCCTGGACTGTCCATGGTTTGGTCTTCTGAGACCTGCAGGCCACTCTTCCCCTTGACTTTTGCACAGACCTCACACATGATCCCTGGCTGGAGACATCCTTCAGACCCATTTAGTTCCCACGCCTGAAATCAATGGTGGACCTCAGGCTCACCATCTCCCTGGAACCTTCCATGAATCCCCAGCCAATGCATTACCGGAGTTACTGGAGGGCTTCACTCTTGTCGCAGAATTTGCCACAAGATGTTCTGCCTGCAGTTCTAGAGACTGCCTCTAGGAGGTGCTGCCAGTAGTGGACTTGGGGCTGGGAACCCTCACATTTATTTTGCAGAGGTGGTGAGGGCTGTTGGGGCTCAGGTTTAGCTCAGTTGGTAGAGTGCTTCCTTGTGCTTTCTGAAGCCCTGGGTTCCATTTGTAGCATCCCAAAAAAGGGAGAAGGATGTGACAATCCACTTACGAAGCAATCCCCAATCAGCCATTGAAAACCCTGTGAATAGCAGAAAAGCGCTGACATAGTGCTAGGCATGGCACAGTGTTGGGGAGTGGTTCATGCTGTCATACACAGGGTTGCTATGAGTCTGAGTTGGACTTGATTTGATGGAACCTAAGAAAAACAGACCAGGTGAAGGCTGTACGGAGTGTATCAGAAGGTGGTAGTGTTATTTGAAGGCAGCCAAAGGACATGGGCTGTGGAATCACATCCAGGACCAATTCTGGCCCCATCAATGTGTTAATTTTCCTTTGCTGCATAACAAATCACCATAGGCTTAACAGTTGGAGTGATCCATGGTTTTTCTCACAGTTTCCACAAGTTGGGCCAGGAGTCCTCTGCTCAGCTCTCACAGGCTGCCTTGAGGGAGCTGCCCAGGCTGCTTTCTCTTCTGGCAACCCATCTTCCTGCAGGATAACCCAGGTCCTTGGCAGAATTCAGTCCCTGGTGGCTCCATGATGAAGACCAGGGTTTCTACTGGCTGCTGACCCCAAGGTCCACAGGTACCTGCAGGTCCTAGCCCAGTGATTTTCCTCAACGCAGCTGTTCACTCCAGCAGGCCATAGAAGGTCTCTGATTTCAGGATTGGGCATGGAGTCCCTCTTTTAAAGGCTTTGACTTGATTAAGCCAGGCCTACCCAAGATAGCCTGCAGCCTGGCTAGTACTTGGATGGGAGACCACCTGGGTACACCATGAGCTGTAGGCTTGGGAGAAGGACCTGGCAGCCTACTCCCAAAAAACAATCAGCCATTGAAAACCCTATGAATAGCAGAGAAGCACTGACAATAGTGTTTCTGGTTTATTGCGCTTAGCTAATGCTTTCTAGATTCATCTTGGATGAATACTTGGACTGCTTCCACCTTCTGACGGTTATGAGTATTTCGGTACTAAACCCCGGTGTATGCAGGATAATCTCCTTTAGTTAACTCACAATCAGGTGCTCTTTCACCTTTCCATGTTGTGTTTGTCAGAAGCATATCACAGGTCCCACTTACAGTCCAAGGAGGGCATCACACAGGATGGGAACACCAGGGACCCATGAGGGCCATCCTAAGATATGGCTGCTAGACCACTTAGCAGCTGTGCAAACTCAGGCCCACAGCTTGCCCCTCTGAGCCCCAGTTTATTCTGGTGTGAACTGAGGCCAACACAAACCACTCTGGATTGTTGTGGGAAGGAACGTGGTGCGTCACAGAGCAGAGGAAATGGCCCAGATGTAATGAATTCAGTGGCACAGGTCCTCCTCCACCTCTCTGGCTAAAAGCACACAGATCTCTGCTCCCCTGGGAGTTCACTTCGAGTGGACACTTTGCCCCTCTTGGCAAGAGGATAATGCATTTAAGTTTCTTTGATGGATATCCTATTTCTCTCAAGTATATTTTATGTGAAAGGATCAATTCCAAGAAATGATTGGGTCCATGAACAGGTGCTAAGTGGCCCATGGCTAGAGTAGAGCAGAAGACAGACACCTGCAGGATTGTCAGCCAGGAGCCCGGGGCAGAGTTCCTGCCGGGGTTTGAAGTCTTGGATTCTGAAATGAAACTGCATCTTGGAGTCCAAAGAAGGCAACTAAGGACTCACCAGGGCCACACACCAGCCCCATGCAGCAGATGGAGGAGACCCAGATCTCAGCCTGAAGGTGGACGGCTTCTCCAGGCCAAGGCCGTGAGTGTGTTGGAGGGCAGAGCAGCCTTTTTGTTCCCATGTGTCTTTTTGTTGTGAGCATCGTTGCTCCGCACCTGCTTGGGCAAGAGGATGGGAAGAAGCCAAAGCAGGGCGTCAGGGGTGTTAACTACCCTGGGCCAGGCAGGCCTGGCAGTGCTGATTCAGCACAGACCTTTCTGGAAGCAGCAAGGGCAGGAAGAAGTGGGAGTGAGGCCGTGCATGCCAGCAGATGGCTTGGGGGACCACCAAGAAGCTTCTAAGCAGGGTCCTCCAGAGGGGACGCTCAAGGCGAATGTCCTCCCTGTGGCGGTCTTGGCAAGGATGTGCAGGGGTGACCCACGCTCAAAGTCCCTGGGGAACAATGGTGCCTGTCCACCGTGTGATTCAGCTTGGCAAAGCAGTGTTGATGCTGGAACTCTAACCATTTCAGATGATAAAGGCATTGGGAAATAAATTGCAAATGTCCAAGACTACATTAGGAGGGGAGACCAAGGGAGGCAGGCGCCGACCTCTCGGCCTCTTCTGCATCGAGCGGTTTGCAGGCCTGAGAAATTAGGCAAATTTCTGCTGCTATAATTGCAGGATCAAGAACTAAGGGTGAGAGGCAAGGCATGGGGGCAGCAGTGCGTTGGAGCCGGTTCAAGCCAGCCACAGAGCTGCAGAGCAACTGTTCAGGAATTTTCTTAGCCAGTTGTCACAGACACTATTAAAAATTAAATTATGTTAGCTTACGATGAAATAAATTACACTAAAAGCAAAGGCAATAAGCACTCAAAACTCATCAATTCCTAATTACTTTGTAATGTTTTCCTAGTATGCCTGGGAGGTTATTTACTCCTCCTGGACCTGCCTGGTGGAGATACTCTATCACGGAGTGTTCTGTCCCTTCCAAACGTTGTACTTGGTGACATAGCACTGGTAATTTGAAAATGACCAGGGTGGGAGTATTTACACCACAGGGATGAACAAATACCACAAATTGGGGAGACAGAAATCACGAAAACAATTTGAATGGAGAAATTTAAATACTGTAAAAAGAATTGTTACTGTTAGACATGGTTGGGTCAAGTCCAACTCATAGTGACCCTACGTGCAACAGAACGAAATACTCCCTGACACTGTGCCAAGCCCGGCACTAAATCAGTGCTTCTCTGCTATTCATAGGGTTTTCAATGGCTGATTGTTTTGGGAATGGGCTACCAGGTCCTTCTCTCATTTTTTGCAGATCTACCCCAGTGCCACCAATTGAGCTAAATAAGAAAAAATTATTGACAATTTTGTTGTGGTTGTTAGATGCCGTCCATTCGAGTTGGCATCCAACTCATAGCCACCCTACGTCTAATAGGCAAACTATTGTTAGTGCTTCTCTGCTATTCATAAGGTTTTCAAAAGCTGATTGGTTTTTGGGAGTGGGTTGCTAGGTCCTTCTCCCAAGCCTACAGCACCTGGTTTTCTCAGGTGGTCTCCCATTGAAGTACTAGCCAGGCTCGATCCTGCTTAGCTTCCGAGTCTGACGACATCGGACGCCACAGTGGTACAGCTGCAGGCTATCTACTACTAAAAGATGGCTAATACTAAAAGGAATGGGGCTGGGATTTAGCTCAGTTGGTAGAGCGCTGCTCTGCAGTCTCTGAGGGCCCGAGTTCGATTCCCAGCACCACAAAAATGGGAGAAGGATGTGGCAACCCACTCCCAAGGCAGTCTCAAAACAATCTGCCATTGAAAACCCTATGAGGGTCGCTATGAGTAGGACACGACTCGATGACACCTAACAACAACAACAACAACTAAAAGGAATAAAATAGAATGCTAAATGTTATGGTTTGGATATGAAATGTGCCCCCCCTCAAACTCATGTATTAAAGGCTTGGCCCCCAATGCAATCACCATTCAGAGGTGGGACTTTGGGAATATGACTGGACCATGAAGGCTCTGACCTGAGCAGTGGATTCAATCATGGATGGGTTCAAAAGTTAATGGTGTTCTCAGGAGGTGGTGGGCTCTAGGAGGTCGAGCTCAGCTGGAAGGAGTAGGTCCCTGGGGGCATCCCTTGAAGGGTAGGCCTTGTCCCCAATTCCTTCTTCTCTCTCTGCTTCCTGGCTGCCACCAGATGAGCAGCCTCCTCTCCCAAACTCTCCTGCCGCCATGATACTCTGCTTTGCCTTAGGCCCAAAGCCATGGAGCCAGCAGACCATGGACTGAAACCTCTGAAAATGTGAACCAAAGGAAATTTTTCCCCCTTTTAAGCTGTTACTCCAGTTTTTTTGTCACAGAAACAAAACGTGACTAATGTACCAAAGAACATAAAAATATAAAATGGACAAGAGGGACTACTATCTCTCTCTAGGCCTAAAGAAGTCAAGCAGGGAACAATGGTTGTAAGAGAGTCACCTTGTCTGAGACCAAGATTTAGACATTGTGGGAAATGATATGACTACAGCCCAGTGGATAAAGGAGGATGCTATTGTTTGGATGTTGGATGGCTCCCCAAAGTCTACCTGTTAAAGGCTTGGACCTCAGGGTGGCTCTTTGGGGAGGGGGTGAAATGTTTAAGAGGTGATGACACATGGGAAGTCTTTAGGTCATTGGAGGCTTGTCCTCAAAGGGGGTTGTGAGACCCCAGGCCCTTTCTCTTCCCTTGTTTTGCTCTCTGGCCATGAAATGAGCCATTTAGCTCCGCCACACGCTCCCACCATGATGTGCTACCTCGCCCAAAGCAATGGAGTCAAGCAACCATGGACTGAAAACTTTTTAAGCAGTGAGCCAAAATTAGCTTTTGTTTCTATAAGGTGATCACCTCAGGTATTTGTTATAGTAATGGAAAGCTCACTAACACAGATGATTCCATGGCATGCATAGGCTGGAAGTGGGCCATGCTTCCCCTTGGGTGAAGGTAAAAGCCACTAAGTGACTCTAATGCCACAGGTTGTCATGCCATAGGAGCAAGAAGAGAAGAAAACCAGAACCTGGACAAGAAGTCCAGTCCTTTTCTGTAGCTTTGCAGCATCTCCCTGAAACCCACACCTGCAAGGCCTAATATTGTACCATCTACAAAGAGAAATGTTCACAGGGCCCAGCTGCAGGATCACAAAGCAAAGCAAAGATAGGTGGACCTTAGGCTAAGAAGCAATAAACCAACAGTGGACACAAGCTCCTAATTGTCAGAGCACTAATAGATGGACTTCTCTAAAGACACTGAGTGCTGGTAGTGAGCACAGTTCCAAGGCTTCCTCTGTTGCCAGAATCGCCTCAATAAAAATAAAATGTTAATTGCAAAAAATATGTCAGCCCTCAGGCAAGCTTTGTGTGTTGTGTTTTGTATGCACTGTCATTTAACCCTTAGTAATTCAAAGTAAGTAGCTTCATAATCCTCATTTTATAAATGAGAAAACTGGACCTGCTGGTCATGGTGGTGCACTCGTGAAGCAGAGATAGCAAGATCACAAGTTCAACGCCACCCTGGCTATAAAGTGGGTTCAGGCCAGCCTGGACTATATAGTGAGACTCTGTCAAGAAAGAAGAAAGAAAGGAAGGAAGGAAGGAAAGAAGGAAGGGTGGAAGGAAGGAAGGAAGGAAGGAAGGAAAGAAGGAAGGAAAAAGACAGGGAGGGAGGGAATAAGTAAGGAAGGAAAGAAGGAAGGAAGGAAGGAAGGAAGGAAGGAAGGAACCCATCCATGGATGGAAAGAAGGAAGGAAGGGAGGAAGGAAGGAAACCAAATCAGAGAGGTGAAATAGTTTGCCCTGAAGAAAACACAATAGTCATCATTTGAATACAGTTCATCTCAATATTATGCTCCCAGCAAGTAGTCATCTAATTACCACTTGCACACCATAAGGACAAAGAAGTCATCATCTCTCCAGCTAGCCCCTTCTATCTCCAGACAGTTTTGTTGAAAATACCTTCCTTCAGCCCACACCAAGGGTTTATACTCTCATTCCATGTGGCAGTCCTTTCTGTATTTAAAGGCATTTCCTTTGTCTCTCTGGGCTTTCCTTCATGCAGGGTAATAGCCCTACACCCTCCAGCTTTCTGCACAACCCTTCACCATGGTGGCCATGATCTTTTGACCAAGCTCGAGTTTCTCCCCCTCTTACATTGTCTCAATGTAAAAGGAGGGTACATTTCTCTATGGTCAACCTTCCTGGGATGGCCACAGTTCCTGCCCGTGCCTATCCTAAGGACCTAGAGAACAAATCAGATCATTTCTCTGAGACTTACTTTTCCAAGGCTTCTATAATTCCGTAGCAACAATGTCTTTCTAACTGGGATTCTGTAGTACTTGTTGTTAGGTGCCGTCGAGTTGGTGTCTGACTCATAATGATCCTATGTACAACAGATGAAACACTATTGTAATGCTTTTCTGCTATTCATAGAGTTTTCAATGGCTTTTATTTTTGAGGGGTGGGGAGTGGGTTGCTGGGTCCTCCTCCCAAGCCTATAAGCGCCTGGTGTTCCCAGGTGGTCTCCCATTCAAGTACTAACCAGGCCGGACCCTGCTTAGCTCCCGAGATCTGATGGGATCAGACGCCGCCATGGTACAGCTGCAGGCAGGATATTGCAGAGGTCCCATAAAATAGCATATGAGAAAATGCCTAGCACAATAATTAACTCAGTAAAGATGGGAAGGAGCTAGATCAAGCCCATTGGTATATGAAGAACACCTAGGACTTATTCCTAAGCCCACATGGACAGAGCAGGAATAGAGCCCAGGGCTCCTGAGACTCAAGCCTGATATCACCTCACATTTTTGCGAGGCAAAATCCACTCTTCTTCTCTTGGAGCTGATGGTGAGTCCTGTTACATGAAATGGGGCATGCCCTTTCTTAAGTGTCACAGATGTCAAATTAATCACGAATAAGATTCACTATGGCAGCCAGGATGCCCAGAATGACCCCTTTTTCCCTCGGCTCCTTTCTGCCTCTCCCTCCCACTCCCCTTTGATAGCTCCACATTTTAGAGTAGCTGAGCATGTTTGCAGAGTTCCTAATGGCGGGTAGGGGCCCTCTGAGGACGATCACGCCTTCCCTCTAACAGCTTTCATTAGTCTGCCTGCCATGGAGACTGCTCTCAGGTTAACACGTTTCACATAATGAGGCATTTATTCTGTTTGAAAGCTCCCGAAGAAGCATGTTTGCTCCTGATGAGTTCAGCTGATGAGCAGATTAGTGCCGAGCTTGAAGTAGTTGATGAAGAAAGTGAATCTAACCAGCTTCACCTTCATCATCAGATATGGGCTGTACTTCAATTAATTGGTGTTAAACCTCTTGTTTTGTAGGCAAAGAAACAGAAGGAAAACCCTCACCGAGCTCTGTGATTTTTCCTCCATTACCTAGGTCTGTCTCCCTTGCATCCACACCCCAAGGTCAAGAATATGAAAATGCCAAGGAACAGCATGTGGGGAGGGAGAAAGGAAAGTACGTGAGTCAGTAGCCAGACAGCCCAGAACAAGGACAAGTCTGCACGTGGAAGTAGAGGCTGGGAGTCCCGCTGACCCCTGCTATAATTTGGATTTTCAATGCCCTTCAAAGGCCCAGGCATTGGAGGGTTTGACCCCAGGGTGGCACTGTTGGGAGGTTACTGGATCTCTGAGAGGCAATACCATCTAGGAGGTCCTTGAGTCACTGGGAGGCTCCACCATAAATTCTCACCATGATCTGCCACCTTGCCACAGACCCAAAGCAACAGGACCAATAACTCATGGGCTGGACTCTCAAAAACTGTAAGCCAAATAAACTTTATGTAAGTTGATTACCTCAGGCATTTCATTATCGTGTCAGAACGTTGGCTAATACACCCATCTCTGTCAATCACTAGCTCTCTGGGTATCACCACTGTGGCCCCTGTGCCTGGCACCTAGTGAGCACTCATAGGTATTGGTTGAATGAAGGAAGCACATGCTTTTTGTTATTCATGGAATTCCGTGATGTCAAGAGGCAAATGATACCCAGTGTTCCAGACACATCTGTGTGTGAGCCAGTGGTCAGTGACCCCCGGCCCCAACGCCAAGGATGATCCACATACCAATTCCTTTTGATGACTTGACCAGCAGATCCTCCCACATGTCTCTCCCCACTGCCAGCTGGGAACTGTGCCAGCCAAGGTGCCCTCTTGCTCCCCCAGGAATAGGCTTCTGGCTTTGGCAATGCTGTGCCTGCCTCTGCCCAAAAGTGAGAGTAAATTGGTGGGTTTGTCTCCCTTTCTGTTCCCACCTTGGGTACTCAATAATCAAAGTTTCCTCTAGAGGCAGGTCCAGCTCTGAATAGGAACCATGGGATGTGTATGCACTTGGCAGGGCTAGGGCGGCAACGGTAGGGAAAAGAGTGTGCACCGCACAGGGCACAGGAAGACTTTGCCTCTCAATCATGCGCTTGAGACTATTGTCTACTGCTGCCTAATGAGTGACCCCAAACCTAGCGGCTCATGACACCTGTTTCTTACCCCACAACTTCTGGAGGTGGGACATTTGGGCACAGCTGAGCTGGCTTCTCTGCTCAGGGTCTCTCAAGCTGAGCTTGGGGTGCTTTCCAGGCTCTCCTCTCATTTTTAGGCTGAACCAGAGAAGGATTTGCTTCCCAGTTCCCTCAGGTTGTTGGCAGAATCCATTTCCTTGTGATTGTAAAAGGCGCGGCCACTTGCTTCTTCAAAACCAGCAGTGAAGACAGTGTCTGCAGCTTCCAATGGCTGACCTATAGATCTTTAAACGGCTCACCTGATGAGACAGAGTGCCCAAAATAACCTCCCCTTTGATTAACTTAAAGTCAACTGACGAAGGGCTTTGATCGTGTCTGCAAAATCCCTTCACCTTTACCATACTCTGCTGGTGAGGCAAGTTCCATGTCGTGTTCACATTCAGGGAGAAGGGAGTTGCCAAGGGTCATTTTAGAATTCTGTCTACCATACCACCTGGGAGACTGAGGGCAAGTTTCTCTCCTTCTGCAGCTCTGAATACTTAGTTGTAAGTCATGATAATACTGCATTATTTGTTGTTGTTCAGTGCTATCGAGTCAGATCCAATCATAGCAACCCTAAGTACAACAGAAGAAAGCACTCCCCGACACTGTGCCATGCACACAATCTTTTTATGTTTGAGCCCATTATTGCAGCTACTATGTTTCTTCTCATTTTGAGTTGTGCTACATCTGCAAAAGGAGGTCCCAGGGGCTTTACTCCATCTCTATCATTAAGGTCGACTCTACTTCAAGGAGGCAAATCTTCCCCAGTTTTTTTCTTGAATGCCTTCCAGTCTGGGGGGCTCATTTCCCACCACTATATCTGACAGTGCTTCTCTGCCATTCATAGGGTTTTTAGTAGCTAATTGTTTTGGGAGTGGGCTGCCACACCTGTCTCCTTAGTCTGTCTTAGTCTGGAGATTTAGCTGAAATCTATCCACGATGAGTGGCCATGCTGGTTTCTGAAATACCGGTGACATAACTTTCAACATCACAGCAATATGCAAGCCCCCACAGCACAATAAGTTGACAGACATGTGCAAACTGCTTTATTTTGTGTTTGTAAAATAATTAAATGGAATCACATACATAAATGGTGGCACAATACAGAAGACGTTCAGAAAGCGTGTGTGAAATTGACTAGAAAGATAAAGGATATGATACCCTCAGGCACATCTGGAATTTGACATTCTTCCCTCCTTAATTCTTTTTTTTCTAATTGCTGCTGATCTGTTCTCTGACTGATTCCAAACAAGATTGTAACTCTGGAATTTTTCTGGCTTCCTGTCTTAGCCTGTTCATATTGTTGTAACAAAAGACCTGAGACTAGGTAATTTACAAACAATAGAAATTTGTTTCTCACAGTTTTGGAGGACAGAAATCCAAGATCAAAGCACCAGCCGGTTCAGTGTCTGGTGAGGGCCGATCCATTGCTGGCACCTTCTTGCAGAGGCGGCTCCCTTAATAAAAGGCAGAGGGACAAAAGGGGCCCCAACTAGTTCCCTCCAGCTCTCTGATAAGGCACAAATCCCTCCATGAGGGCAGTTCTTAAGACTTAATCACTTCCCCAAAGTTCCCACATCTGAACATCAGGATGGGGCTTCGGCTGCAGTTTGAACCTTGAAGGTCATACATTCAAGCAATAGCAGCCCATTTCCCAGACCTCCACATTTGCCATGGTTCACCCTACTGGCTGAATCTGCTCCATCTGTGGTCTTGGGTAATAACCTCACCATGGCTCCTAAATCCTCCCTGTGTTTCACTTGTTCAGCTCCTGATGAACAATCCCCTCCACTCTGCCTGTTCTCTGGAGCACCATGGGGAGACAGCCTAATTAACTCCCCATCCTTCTACTGCAGAGGTCACGGCTGAGGGATGCAGCTCAGCTTTAGTGCCTTTGGTGCTACACAAGTTCAGTTCCAACCTGGGATGGACATGGCCGCAGGCCCTCAGCAGGAAGGTCCACGTCCGTCAGCCACCCAATGGCCCCTTGGAGAATCCTGTAGATTCTTTTCCTGTGGTCCTGTGTCGTATGGTGCATGCTGTCTGTGGTTTCCAAGACTCTGGGGAGAGACCAGAGTGGGACAGCAGAGCAGGAGGCAGGAAGATTTACTCTACTAAAGAGGAAGGGATTTCCTGAAGCCAAACATGCCCTCTTCCCCCTTGGCCCTTCAGTGACCTGGAGTAGGGGTGGTCCCTCCGCCTTCCTCAGCACTGCTGACAGCAACTCAAGGACTAGGAGACTCATCCAGAGCAATCTGGTCAGCAGTCCCCACCCCCTCTCTTTTTTTTTTTGGCAGTCCTGGGGGTTGAACCCAGGGCCTCATGCTTGCATGCTTTGCAAGTGCTGGACCACTGAGCTGCACCCCAGCCCCTTTTTTTTTTTTTTTTTTTTTTTACTTTTTTGAGACAGGGTCTCACTAAGTGATACAGCCTGCCTCTGGTCTTGAACTTGTGATCCTCCTGCCTCCGCCTCCCCAGCCGCTGGGATTACAGGTGTGCGCCACTGTGCCTGGCTTCCCTCTCCTCTCAAAGCTATGAAATCCCAGGATAGTGAAAGTGAGAAGTGACTGGAAGGGAATCTGCTATGGGACCTTCAATCGCTTCCCTTCTCCAGGCCATAGCTCTAGTCCTGTGTTCCCAGGATGCCTGGTTAGAGAAGAAAGTTGCAGTCTCTATGGCTATGTGGCCCAAAGGGTGAGCCTAAATGGAGGGGGCAAAACAGTCTGGGGACCTCCTCACGGCTGGCAAGCATTTTACCCTTCTGTTCAACCCAGCAGCAGTTTGGTAAGGGATGAATTAATCCATATGTGGCCATATGGATCCACACCAAACTAATTAAAGAAACTTCACGGAGAGCCTCTTTATCAAGGACTTCATGGGACATCAACAGGTCGCCAAGATCAAGGAAGTAGCTCCCAGTTTCAGTGTCCTGTCAGGACAGCTTCTCACCTTGGGCCCGTCATCTCTTCCCATGGCACAGATGAGGTGAGTGTCGCATGTGTTCAATCTGTTCCTTTTCTTCCTTCTTTTTCTGCTTTCTGTTCAGCAAAAGGATTACTCATGATTCCATTTTCTCTATTAACTTATTTATATCTCTTATTATATTTTTAGTGGTTTCCCTATGGTTTGTAATATACATCCTTAATGAGAGCCTACCTTCCAGTGATGTTACATCTCTTCATGTGTTGTATAAGGAACTTACTACATTACCATCCCGATTTTCCCTCTTGTTCTTTGTGCGATTTCTGGCATACATTATATTTTTGCATATTGTCTAAGCATAATCTTGCTTTAAACAATTAATTTTCAGGGCAATTAAAACTAAGGAAAGAAGGGGAAATGTACTTATTATATTTAAAGGACTCATTATTTCCTTATGTAGAGCCAAGATTCTGTTTAATATCATTTTCTTCCTGCTGAAAGAACTCCCTTTAATAGTTCTCATAAATTAGCTCTGCTGACAACCAATTTCTGTATTTTGTTTGCTTGTTTGTTTGTTTGTTTGGGAAAATTTTTATTTCTACTTCTTTTTAAAAATATATTTCTTTTGGCATAGAATTCTAGATGGACAGGTTCTTGGGATTTTGTGTTTCTTTTAGCATTTCAAAGATGCCACTCCATTGGCTTGCATGGGTTCTGACGTAGAGTCTGCCAAAATTTTTTTCGTTTTTTCTCTGTACAATGTTCCTTTTCTCTGCCTTCAAGATGTTTTGTTTGTCTTATTTTCTCCC
Source organism: Pedetes capensis (assembly GCA_007922755.1). Classification (NCBI taxonomy): domain Eukaryota; kingdom Metazoa; phylum Chordata; class Mammalia; order Rodentia; family Pedetidae; genus Pedetes; species Pedetes capensis. The sequence goes on along the minus strand of VMDO01014995.1, from coordinate 33,912 downwards.
GAAGTTCAAATATGATGTGCCCAGATATATGTGTGTATGGGACATCTTTATTCTGCTTGGTCTCTGGACTTCGTGGAGATGCAGTTTTTTGTTTCATTAATTTGCGGGAGGTTCTTGGGATTGTTTTTTAGGTGCTCTTTCTGCCTCATTTTCTTTCTCATCTCCTGTATTTCCAATTACATGTACTTAGAGTGTTTGATATTATCTCATCAATCTTGGATTTTCTCTTCTGTTTTTTTTTCTTCACTCCTTTTCCCCTCTTTTTAGTACAATTGTTGTTGTTGTTAGGTGCCATTGAGTTGAGTCCGACTCATAACGACCCTATGTACAGTGACAGAAACACTCCCCGATTCTGTGACAGGGACACGATCTTATTTCTGTTTAAGCCCTTTGTTGCAGACACCGTGTCAATCCATCTGGTGTAGGTAAGGTCTTCCTTTTTCTCGGTGACCTGCCACTCTCCCAAACATGATGTCTTTCTCCAGGGATTGGTCTCTCCTGACTACATGTCCAAAATATGTAAGACACAGTCTAGCCATCTTTGCTTCCAAGATGCACTCTGGTTGCACTTCTTCTAGGATAGATCTGTTAGTATAATTATAAATATATTATTTTTACAAATTAATAGTATTCACTGTGATGTTTCCATACATGTATACAACATGTACTGATCATGTCCATCCACTCTTCTATCCTCTCCTTTCCTTGACTGCTTCCTGGTTCCTAATAATCCCTCTTTTACTTTCAAGTGGCCTTTACTTACTTATTTGGTTTCTGGATATGAGAGAAAATATGTGATATTTGTCTTTCTGTGTTTGGCTTATTTTACTTAACATGATGTCCTCCAGCACTATTCATTTTCCTAAAAATGACAGGATTTTATTCTTGTTTAGGGCTGAATAATACTCCATTACTTATACTACATTTTCCTTATCCATTGATCTGTTGATGGGCTAAGTTGATTCAATAGCTTGGCTATTGTGAATAGGACTACAATAAACATGGGTATGGAGGTATCTATATTGTATGCTGACTTTATTTCCTTTGGCTATATACCGAAGGGGTGGATCATATAGTAGTTCTACTTTTAGTTTTTTGAGGCACTTCTATACTGTTTCCCATAACGTATGTACCCACTGACAATGTATAAAAGTTCCTTTTTCTAGTGTGCGTGATTTCTATCAACCTATCTTCACGTGCACTGATCCTTTTCTTAGCTGTTCCAAGTCTGCTGAGGAGCCTGTGGGAGACAGATGCCATCATTATTACTGTTTTTTCTTTTTTATTTCAAGCACTCTAATTTGACTTTTTCTTGGTTTCCATGTCTCTGCTGCAATTACCCATCTGATCTTGCATGTTGTCCTTTAACTATTAATCATAGTTATTTTAAATTCCCCATATAATTGTCTGTGTGATAGCCAAACCTGACCCTGATAATTTCTGTGTCTCTTGCATGCTTCACAATGTTTTCATTGAAAGCCAGACCTCTTGGCCTGGGTACAAGAGACTGAAGAAAATAGTTTTTATGCCTGGAGTTGGACACACCTTTTCTTCTGTTCAGCCTTTAGTGATGAGGCTTGAGTTAGTCTAATTGAAAGCTGGGCTGGGTTTGAGACTCATTGTTGCTATGGTTACCCTCAGTGTACCACAGGCTTCAAACGCCTGTGGTGGGCCCTTGTGGTCAGGGTAGAGGTCATTTTGCCAGTGCGATGTCTGTTTGAAACTGTGCGTCAGGCCATCCCTCTTCCCTGGGCCTTGGAGAGGCTCTCCACACACTCTTTCCTCTCCTGTTCCTCATCCTGCTGCACTTCTTACTCACTCCTTGTGTAAAGCACATCCATTGGGAGGAAGGGGTGCTGGGGGTGTATTTTCTGTTGTTCTGGTTAATCCCACCCTAGTCAAGCCCTGCTTCCTTGCTTCTCAGGATGAGGCCTTCTTAATTCGCCTGCCATTCCTCCTGTCAGGTTCCAGGCCCGGTAATATTCCTTTCCCTCCCCACTCCCTCTGCTTCCCTTCCTCCAGCTAAAAAGGGCTTTCCCCAATTCCTTAGGGGTAGCAATTCCCATTCCCCCTTTCCACCCACATGAAGAATTTTGTTTCCTAGGAGAGAAAGGTCTGGGCAGGGTTTTTGCAGATCCCCCATGCCTGAAACACAGGGACACTTACTTTAGGGCTTTTTCTGACCTTTCCTGTGGCAGCCTCTGGAGCTCCAGAGACAAAGCCTGGAAGCTGGTGCAGACCCCCCAGATTCCGGAGGCTGCACCCTGTCCTGCCAGCCTGCACCTGACCCTCACTAATTTCTCCCTGATTCTAGCTGAGCTCTTCTTACCTCTGCATGGTGAATCCGCCCCAGGGGAGGGGCTCTTTCTGTCTCCTGCTGCTTCTCAGCTTTAATGGCACTGGTTGGTTCCCTGACTTTAGCTCTGTGTTGGGTTTGGAAAATGAAAAGCCATCAAGTGGAAGTTAGTTTGGTTCTTTTGCATTATAAGGGTAGGAAATGTGTTGGTCAGATTCTGCATCACTATAAGAAAACACCTGGCATAAATAACTTAAAGAAGGAAGGGTTTCTTCTGGCTCATGAGTTCCCAGATCTCAGTGCCAGTCCTGGGCTCCATGGATCCTGGTCCGTGGTGAGGTAGAACATCACGGCAGACGAGCATGTAGCAGAGGTTGCTCACCTCATGGTGGGCAGGAAACAGAGGCAGAGAAGGGGCCAGGGACAAGATACAGCCCACAAGTCACCTGCTTCCTCCAGCTAGGGCCTGCCTCCTCAAGTGTCCAGAATCTCCCAAAATATTGAGTGCCACCAAGTGGAGACCAAGTGTTTAGCATAATAGCCTGTGGCGGGCATTTCATGTTCACAGCATGACAGGAAATTTGTACCTTCAGAGGCAAAGCCTCATTTTTTTCAAATGCTATCTATAATCATTGATTGCAGAAAGCCAAGCTCTCCAAGTCATGTGGATTCCTGTTAGAGGAGGCAGGGCTCCTAGGCCCCCTCTCTGCAGAGGAGGGTCCATGGAAAGGCCTACAGCAGGACCCAGGTTCAAGTCCCATCTCTGGCCCTGACCTACCTAGTGACATCTGGCAACTCCCTGCTCACCCTGGACCTCAGTTCCGTCTGGTTTTTTTAATGGATTAAGTTATTTCCAGGGCATCTTACTGTTAGGCATGCCTTTGTTTATAGCAGCCATATGCCTCCACTCACCTGGGAATTACACACTTGATTCATTCAAAGAACTCTGCGGAGGCTGTGCTGTGCACCAGGTCTTCTGACAGGTGCCGGGATGAATGAAGCCTTGTTTGATCCCTGAGTATCTCTCAACCTCCTGGGGAAGGGAGACACATGGAGTAATGACTAAGCTTGGTGAGCAGAAGGCCAGGGTGACTCAGCACCACAGCACCCAGGACTGTCCATTCCAGGCCTTCAGAGGACTTCTAGGGGTCTGGCATGCCTGCTCTGTGGCCCCAAGACCCCTGTCACTCTCTCTCACTTGCTCTTGCTCTCACTCTCACTCTCTGCTCACTGGCTGCCATGAGTGAGCAGCTTTCCTCCACCATTTCCTTCCGCCATGTTATGCCGCCTCATTGCAGGCCCAGAAACAATAGAGTCCAGTGGCCATGAACTGAAGCCTCCAAAACCATGAGGCAATATAAACCCTTCCTTCTTTAAGTTGATTTGCTCAGTTATTTTGTCACAAGGATGGATAGTTGACTAATACGGTATCCTAGGAACTGGGTATTTGACAGTGAACAAAAAGACCATCACCACCACCCATACAGAATGCCCATTCTGTGGAGGCAGCCAACGAAAGAGATAAATGAGGATGTGTAATATGCCAGTGAGTGGTAAGTGACAAGGAGAAGAGAAAGGCAGAGCAGAGGGAGGAGTGGTGTCGGAGGGGTGTCTGGAAAGGCCTCCAAGAGGGATTCACCTGAGGGTGGCCCTGCAGGATGAGGCTGCAAGTACATGGGGAGGGGGTTGCCACAGACCACACGAACCACACGTGCAGAGACCTCAAGGTAGGAGTGTGCCCAGTGTGCTTGAGGGTCAGGAGGGCCAGAGACAGGGGGTGAGAGGGAATGATGCAAGGGAGGTGAGGTGAGAGGTCATGGGGTCATGGGGACCAGTGAAGGACTCTGGCTTAATCTAGGGAAGATGGGAGCCATGGAGGATGTGAGCAGAGAAGGAAGTGGTGGCAATGGCTTTTGCTTTGTTTTGTTTTGTTTTGTTTTGCAGTACCTAGAGGTTGAACCCAGGGCCTCAAACATGCTGGGCAAGCGCTCTGCCACTGAGCTGCACCCCTAGCTCCCTTTTTATTTTTATTTTGAGAGAGGGTCTCACTAAGTTGTGCAGGCTACCTCTGGAAATTGGTGACTTCAGGTACAAAGCATTGTGGATGATGAGCTAACCGTTTCCTTCCAGAATTCCCTGTCTCTTGCATTGACCTTGTACAGGACAGGGAGATGTACTGAGAGATGGAGAGCAGCTGGAAAGGGGGGCAGCTTACTACAAGGGCAAGGGAGTCGGACTAGCCATTCTCTAAAGTTCCTTCCCAGCTTAAATCTTTAAACTAGTCCCCATTTGAGGACAATAAATGAAGATTAGGGGAGGAAAGTGTAACCCTGGTGAGTTTGGATTATTTGATTTAAGGAACCAATGAGAAAAAGCACCAGCCTGTCCTCCCCACAGTGAGCTCACAATCCTCTCGCCCCAGCCTCTCTAGTTGCTGGTATTACAGGTGGGCACCACAGCGCCTGGTTAGCAGTGGCTTTTTTGAAGGCTCTGTCCTGCTGTTCAGAGGAGAGAAAACCAAGGCAGGGCCAGACTGGAATCGAAGAGGCGGTCAGGCAGCCGCAGAAGTAACGCAGGCAGGGGCGATGGTGGGTGGAATCAGAGTGACAGCAGCAAGGCTGGAGAGGACAAATTTAGGAAGCAGCTGCCACCGTGCACCCTAGTCTTGCAGGATAAAGGAGCTGCGATGATCTGCACAGAGAAGATTCTGGAATACCTGAATTGAAATCTCCCAGCTGCCCGGCCTGGCCTGAATTCCATCCCTCAGAGGGGATAGGAAAGGGCCAGGGCCAGGGGTGCACAAGCCCTCAGACTGCAAAGAAAAATCACCCCAAAGCTGTGCCGGGAAGAAGTCTCTCGCCCCAGGGAAAGACAAGAGGGCAGGATTACGTAAGTGATAAAATGCTAACATTTCACATGTTCCATGAGAGCTTAAATTGCACACATTCAGATATTTCTTAAGGGGAAGGTAACCTTTAAAAGCGATTCTCTTTTTCATGGTTAAAAATATATACATAAAAGGTTAGGAGGCGAACTATGCCGCTTGACTTTTCCCAAATCAAACCCTTTCTTCTTGTGATATATTCACTCAATGGGGCTTTGAACCAGATGCAATGCTGCAGACCGGTGATGTCAGAGTGAAACCAAGAGCCACTTTGGGTGTTTAGAAAGATGACTTCTAAGCAACAGAGCCAATTCCAAGAAGAAAATGCACAGAAAAGCAGTCTCGGGGCAAATTAGCCTCCAGCTGTGGAAAATCAGACCTCCTGCAGGCTGGCTTTTGGGCTTGGTGAGAGAGGCTGGCTTTTCCCCCAGGGGGCTGAGAAACGGAGAAGGGTGAAGCAGGGATGCTGGGTGAGGACTCCCAGGTGGGGATCAGCTCTACATGACTGCACAGGGCACCTTGAGCCCTTTGTTGCTCTTCTGTGCCTCAGTTTCCCCAATATATAAGACAAAGCAGTTGGACTAGCCATTCTCTAGGGTCTCTCCCAAGTGTAAATGTTGAAACTAGTCTGAGTTTGGGAACAGTAAATGAGGGGCAATGGAGGAGCGTTTCATCCCGGTGAGTTTGGGATTGTTTAATTTAAGGAATAAAAGTGAGGCAAAACCCCAGCCTGTCCTCCCCTTGGTGAAAATGACAATGACTAGCTCCAGGGTAAATAAAAGTTAAACCCTTTGCAGCAACATATTAGTTTATCTCCCCACAATCCTAGGAGGCAGGTGTAATCACTGTCAATTCATAAATGCAGCACCTGAAGCTTGCAGAGGTAACAAGACCGGCCCGAGGCCACTCGCCAGAACTGGGGCTCTTCCCTGGCCCCACCCACCATGCTCTCTCCCTACTCCAGGTATCTCAGGCAGAGTCTTTGAAACAGAAGAGAAGGGGCCCCAGGCTGGCTGGCTCCACAGGCTACAGTGGGCAGGGATGGCAGCCCAGGCTGCAGAAAGCTGGCATCTGTGTCCCGGGCCACTCAGGAGGCGCCCCTCGAGTTACCTGATGGAACGCCCTCTTGGCTTCACACTGGGTGATGCGTAGTTAGAGAAAGTTGCTGGGTCCACAATCCCCGTGTGGACTCCCACTCTCCCCTCTAGGCCAGGGCAGGGGCTCCTGGGAGACAGGCTTTCAGGGCTGACAACTGGGCAGATGGCTGCAGAAGAATCCCTGGCCATGCCCTCTGGCTCCAGGATCCTGAGAGAGGGCAAACCCTCTCTCAGGTGGGTGGACTGTGGTCCACACGCAGGGGCCAGTGTTGACATTTGTGTGTGTTGCTTCCAGACCCACCCCTTGGCCATGTCAGGTTGATCCCACGTCCCAAACTCCGCCAGCCACACAGAAGGTGCTCAGTGAAGGGGCAGCAGCTCAGCACAGCAACAAAGTTCTGGCCAGCTCAGGAGCCCAAAGCCAATGCAAATGCAAAACATCAGTGTTGATGACCAACCCACTTCCTTCCAGAATCCACTGACTCTTGTCTCTCCCCTGTGCGGGATGGGAGGGTATGGCAGGAGATGGAGAACTGCAGGGAAAGGGAGTCAGCTTGCTACAGCCTCGGGTAAGGGTGGCGGGGGTGAGGCGCACCCAGCTCCTCTGTGCCCACCCGGGCCCTTCTGCCCTGTTCTCTGCATTTCTCACCTCCACACCTCTCCTTCCAAACATGCTGCCTTCAACTCAAACCCAACCAGAAGCCCCAAAGTCACCCCATTCAAGATGCAGCTCATGCTCTCTCCATTCCCGCCTACCCCTTGCCTTGTCCTCAGCCACCAAGACAAATACCACGATGTTCTCGGTCACCAGGCTTGGAAATTCAGCCTCACTATCCAATGCGGGTCCCTTTACAAATGGCTCACAGCAACAGTAGGTGCCATAGGTCACTGCTAGTCTCCAAACAGTCCTGTCTAATATGCCTGGTGACTCGCATGTTACAGCTGTGGGAATCACGGCCAGGGCCCTACCTGGCCCCTCATCACAAACCTAACCTGTGAGGACCAGCTCCTGCAGCCCATTGCCTGGGGAATTTCTTGGCCTTCAAGGCTCCCTCTGACTTCCTGTGGGGTGGTGAGAGAGCCATGGAATTAGTGACGCTGGCAACAGCCTTCTGTCAGTAGCCAGTGGGAACTGGGGTGTAAATACCCCTTTTCCTCAGCCACTATCCTGTGTCCCTGACTTTCCCCAGAACTAAGCCCCAGGTAACCACAGGATGGGGAAGGCAGCCAAACTGAACTTGGCCCAGAAGGCATTCCCAGAGTGATCTGAGGAGGGGTCTCCAGGACAGACCGGCAGGACCAAGGCGGGTGTAGCCCACAGCAGGCCCAGGGGAAGGGAGCCCTGCCCAAGGCCGGAGGGAGGGGCAACGTCCAGGAGGAAGAACTGAGGGCTGAGCTGGGGCAGAGGGGGACCTGGGATAGATCAGGAGTGAAGTAAAGTCACAGATGCACAAGGGGCTCCGGGGCAAGTCTGTGGGCAGAGGTGAGTCCCACACCCTGGGACAATCACTGGGGCACAGTGTCACTGTCGACTAATCTGGACTTCTGCACCACTGGTGGCTATGTACCCCACACAGACACATCTGCCTGCTCACCAGGAGAGAGTCACAGCAGTTCTATGCACACAGCTAAACCGTCCCAACTGGAGTCAAATGGAGAAGAAGATGGCTACGTCTCCATACGGGAGAGCACGGGCAACCGAGAAGAACCGGATGCAGCCACACGGGTCGGTCTCGGCAACATGGAGGAGCACACCAGAGTCACAGATGGAGGAGCAGAGGCAGCATGAGTCCATTTGTCTGGAGTCCTAGAGCTGGCACAGGTCATCAGTGAAGTCAGGGGAGGTTATGCTTGATCAAGGGAGAGAGCACGGGGACTTCTGAGATCTGAATGGTGCTTACAAAATTCTTTAGCTCTATGGTTGTGATCTGCGTGCTTTCCTTCCTATGGATTATGTCATAATGGCCATAATTGCTCATTGTGATGTTGTAATTGCAATAAGAAGTTTATTTGAAAGGCCCCAGGGACTTTGTTAATAAATGCCCAGAATGTACCAGAAGGGCTGGAGTGGACTCACACTGGACCAGACACAGCCAATGCATATTGTCATTGATATAATTTGAATCTTGAATGTCCCCCAAAGTCCCACATGTTAAAGGCTTCCACCCTAGAGTGGCACTACTGGGAAGTCTTGCAACCTTTAAGAAGTAGGGCCTAGGAAGAGGTCTTCAAGTAAGTAGAGATATGCCCTGGTAGGACATAGTAAGACCCCAACTCCTTTCATATTCTTTTTGTTCCCTGGTTATAATGTAAACAGGTTTGCCACCACACACACTCTCCGTCCTTGCCCTCTGGCACCCACCCTCAGAGGTCTAAAAGCAGTGGGTTCCCCTGATCGTGCACTGGAACAACTAAATCTATGAGCCAAAACAAACCTTTTCTCTTTATAAGTTGATTGTCTTGGGTATTTTGTTATAATCACAGAAAAAATTGTTTATGAATGTTAAATGAATTGATTAATTAATAAGTACATATGCTCATAAACAAATAAGCAAAAATAGTAAATAAATGCCTGAATGAGGTGATGAGGGAATTGGCAAGTATTGAATCGATGAGCCAGTGAGAGAAAGGCTGGAAGAAGCAACCCCTGATGGGCACTAAATGAGGGGCTGCAAGCACATGTGGACAATGGAAGGAAAAAGAAGGGGTGAAAGGGGCCACAATGGAAATAGGATGGGTGAGCTAAGACGTGAAGGACAGAAAACTATTGACACCTGAGTGAGTATGTGTGAAAACTAAGCGCATGGAATAATGAATGAACAGAAGCTGTTTAAAGAGAGGAGTGGATGGTTGGATCCCAAAGCACACAGTTAACAAAATGAGTGGAAGATTGGACACACATGAAGGTGTCCCCAGGGGACCAAAGGGGAAGATAGATGGAAGAGCAATGAACCGCCAAAGTCTAAGGAACACATCTCTGTCCAGACCTTTGAGACCGAGGCCTCAAAAATTGGCATAGAAGTGTCTCAAGTGACTTCTTTTGGGATTCAGTAAGAATATTATTTAACTAATATCGGCCGTTCAGCAGGATTAACTCCGGATTCAGCCAGAAGACCTAAATAGAATCAACTATATTGTTTTCCCAATTATATTGCACATAATTGCCTATTATATACCAACCCCCAGCATGATTTTAATAATCGCTATTTAAATAACACATTTTCACTGTCTCTTTACAGATTAACCTCCGGGAGGGGTGATTAATGGTGGCATGGGAAGGTTTGCCATGTGGCCTGGGACTGAGGAATGGGCGGAAGCCATGCAGGGCTTGTCCTGAAAAAGTCTGAGACTGTGTGATGCAGTGGGTGGAATTCAGGCTGGAGATTGGGAAGACCTGGCCCAGGACCTCAGACAAGCCCCTTCCCCTCTGGGCCTCGGTCATCTCCTCTGTGAAACAAAGCTGGTCCCCAGATTCCCAGACTCACAGGATATCAGCAGAGCTCACACTGGGCCTGGATTGGGGGCAGCTTGTCACTGCTTCCCACACGCTAAGCCCAGGGCCGTGTTTGGCTCCTCAGTGCATCCTCGGCACCCAGCACAGTGCCTGGCACCCAGGAGGTGCTCAGCAAGCCCTGCCTGAGGGCCTGGTGGTCTCCCTGTCCACTGCAGGCTTTAGGAGCACCTCAAGTCCCCCCAGAGCAGTGTGGTTTGGTGAACAGCCGTGCTCCCCTCACATCCTCCTGGCCTGCTTGTGGTGCCCTGCCTCCCAGAGCTCCCACAGGCTACTGGCCCCCGTGGTGCCTACCTCTGTCCTGTGTCCCCATTACCAACAGCCCTCTCCTACGCATACTGCCTTCAGCCCTGTTTTTGGTGCTGTGCTCATAGCTGGGCCTGAGTGGCAAGGACCCCATGGGTGCAAGGTGCACAGGCCTCAGGGACTGAGTGAAGTCAGGGCACTGCTCAGAGCAACTGTCCACCAGCAGAGGATTTGTCCAGGGTCTCCACGCTGACCCTGACACAGCCACACTGACGAGAGGTGAGCGCAAGGGTCTGAGACCACAGAGACCGCAGAGGACAGTGACTCCCCAAGGCCCCAGGAAGCTCCAGGAAGAGCTGGGGCGTAGGGCCCTCGCCCATGGTCCACTGCCATCCCTGCTGGCCATCACACAGGCTGAACGCTATGTTGGGTCTGATTTGGCACTTCTGGGCCTGCTTCCTTCTTCCAGAAATCCAAACAGTCCAGCTTGTTCACAGTCTTCTCTCTAAGGTGCTGGAAGCCACACCTAGCTCAGTCTGTCCTTTGGGGGATGACTATTCCCTGTCTCTCTGTCTGTGTTCCCCACACTGTTCCCTTCTCTCCCAGCACCCATAGCATCCAGTGCGGGCGATGGCCCCTCCCCAGGCAGGCCTGCGAGGACTGGCCTACGCAGGGTGGACAGGGAAGAAGCCACTCTCAGAGGGGAGGACAGGGCCGGTCCTGCAGGGCCTGAGGGCCGTGTGGGCCATGGACTCCATTTGTCAACACAGAGACAGGTGAGGGAGCACAGCAGTTACCTCTGCACCCAGGAACTTGGCTGTGCCTTTGTCCAGGGGCTCAGGAACCTGGAGGTGACTCCGTGGGCCCAGAGAAACATGTGACTTTCGGTTACCTTGGAGTCTGTCACCTATAGGTCCCTCCAGTGGTTCCAGGACCTACCTGTCTCCCCACTTCAGCCAATGGCATCAAGCACAGAGGGACAGTGACTGGCCCAGCCAGTCACCCACACGCGGTCTGCCCAGCCTGGCCCTTCTGACTCACCTCCACACCCTCTGCTCCCCAAAGGCCCCCCACAGGTGGAAGAGGCATGTGTCGCAGGGGCCCTCTTCTTCTGTTCTTCCAATTGTTCTTGACCTTCACGAGCGCTCTCAGGGAGAGAAGGAAGGTATTTTGTGGGAGATGGAGAGACGTGGCAGAGGCAGCTCCTGTGTGGTCAGGTCAGGTTTCCTTCCGCACAGTCACACGGCAGCTGCAGCACCCCTCACACGCTCCAACCCACCAGGAGATCAGTGGACAATGAACAGTCTGGAAGCTTCTGGGAATTTAGGAGCAAAAGAACCTCAGGCTTCAGGGGGAGACAGACCAGGTTTGAGTCTCAGCTCAGTATCACTCTTGGGCAATTCCCTTCCAGTTCCCCTCCACTCATCTCCTCATTTCTAAAGCAAAGTGATGCCTGCGTCACAGGTATAAATGGAGGAACTTGGGTAAAACTCACAGCCCTGGGATGCTGCAAACGTTCAAAACATGGTTGCGGCTGTTTTCACCTAAGCGAAGAATGAAGACCAGGCAGGGTTGTCTCCGAAATTTTCCTGGTGGCTGTTTGAGCTACTTTGCTGCTCTCACATTCCTCTGATGAAACAAATCTTGCCGCAGAAAGCCTTTCATCCAAAGAAGAAAAGAAAGAAGGAGGCTCCCATAGGAGCCATTTCTTCCCCACGACCCAGGAGCTGAGAGCTGGCCCTGCCTGTGGCTCCCCACACCGAGGACCAAATAGACAGGGCTTCACTGTCCCCCATGAAAGCTGCAGGGGAGCGTCATCCTTCACTGGCCAGATGAGGAAACTGAGGCTCAGAGCCGTGAAATCACGCCTGCCACATGGGACCCGGCAGTGGACAGGACAGAGTCCCTGCTGCCACGGAGCTGGCGTTCTACTGGGAGCCACAGATCATAGGAGACGAAGGCCTAAAACTTGTCAGAGGGCTGTAAGTGCCAAGGAGAGTGACAGAGCTGAAAGCAGGTGGCCTCGTCAGTCCTCATGGAAAGCTTGTCTGAGTCCTGACACTCCCAGGCTTCTCAGAGCTGCTGTCTGCTGGGGAGACCGCTCAGCATGGGGACCATTCTGATGGGAACAGCGGGGGTGGGGAGTAGGACCCAAGGACACTTCATTCACTCACTCATTCATTCATTCATTCATTGTCACCTGGGCACTGAATATAAATCAGTGAAACCCATCCGTATCCGGGGGCTCCTGCTGCACCTGGGACTAAGAGCTCATAAGACACCCCTGACTGGGAAGGTGCTGTGGATCCTGGCCCTGTCTCACCTCTATGCCTCACCTCTGTGCTAGGGAGATGACAGTCAACACCCCTGGCAGAGTCACAACCACAAGAGCCCTTCGTGTCACCTGGGCCTCACTGGGAACAGAGCCTAGACTCACACTTCATCTCTGCCAAGCCTCATAACAGCCCCGGACACTCACAGTGCCCAGATGAGGACTCTGAGGCCCAGAGAAGGCATGGCAGCTGTTCATGGTCCCAGAGTCAGCATGAGGCCTCAGGAGTCCAGGCTGTCCAGGCCCAGCCATCCCCACTCTGGGACCTCGGCCAGCCTCTCCCCTTGTGTCCTCCTCCTCACAGTGTCTTCCTCCTCACAGTGAGGAGGAAGCAGTCCCTACCTCTGCTGGGAGGGATGAGTGGGACGTGGCTGGGCTGCACTAAGGACACACATCACCAGAGCTGCCACAGTGATAAGGCAGGAAGTGGCTCTCACATGGTGCCTCCTGTTTTAACCCGCTTGACAGCTCTCAGCTTCCAGAGCGGCTCCCAGGACGCAGCTGAGCCAGTCCCTCTTGGTAACAGTCCTGTTACAGCCCTTGGATGAAGTGTCCTATCATTTTGGTTCACAGATGGGGAGCAGTAATGTCATCAAGTCATTTACCACAACAACAGATGAGGAAGGTGGGGTCAGAATTCTGGCTTCTTATTTCGTGCTTTCAATCACAGTGATTTCTCTGTGCAGTTTTATTTTGTGTGGGTGTGGGGGGATGCAGGTGGGTGAATGGGATGGTGTACCTCCCTTCATATTGATTAGGTTTTGTTTGTTCCCTCTCTTCCTTCTACTGGCTTGGGAATTATGCCTTTACTTGGTTCTACAACCAACACCCGTGGAAGCAGCAGTCAAGAAATCAAAAGACATTGCTTTGGGAAAAGCTGTGGCAAAATATCTCTTTAGAGTATTGAAAAGTAAAGATGTCACATTGGAGATGAAGGTGCGCCTGACTCATGTCATGGTATTTTCAGTCACATAATATGGTTGTGACAGCTGGACATTGAACAAAGGAGACAGGGGAAGAATTGATGTTTTTGAATTATGGTGCTGGAGATAATTACTGAATATACCATGGACTGCCAAAAGAGACAACAGATCTGCCCTAGAAGAAGTGCAACCAGAGTGCTCCTTGGAAGCAAAGATGGCTAGATAGTGCCTTACATATTTCAGACATATAATCAGGAGGGACCAATTCCTGGAGAAAGACATCATGTTTGGAAGAGTGGCAGGTCAAGGAAAAAAAGGAAAATTCTCCACTAGATGAATTGACACAGTGTCTGCAGCAATGAACTTAAACATAAATAAGATCATGTGCCTGGCACAGAATCAGAGAATGTTTCGTTCCACTGTACATAGGGTCACAATGAATCAGACTCTTCTCAATGGCATCTAACAACAACAATTCTCTTTTCTAATTGATCATCCTTAAAATCACAATAAGTGCACTTGACCTAACATGTTGTTGTTGTTGTTGTTAGGTGCCATCGAGTCGGTATCCGACTCATAGCGACCTTCTTAGGGTTTTCAATGGCTGAGTGCTTCGGGATTGCCTTGGGAGTGAATTGCCAGGCCCTTCTCCCATTGACCTAACATACCCGAAAGTAAATCAATATTTCTCTGTTCCTCTGAACCATGCAGCCTGGAGAATGTGTTAACTTTGATCTTGCTTTCCATCTTGATTTCATGCAATCTGGCCTTGTGGTTCTGTCTTCCTTTAGATTCCCATGTGAGTTGGTATTGTTAGTGCTGTTGCTTTTCCACAGGTGGCCCCAGATTTACCTGTTACTTTGCTGGTTGGATTCCTTCCTTCTGTCTGGATTCAATGTCTTTCTTCCTGAGTGAATTTTAAAAAAAAATCAGTTGGTTTAACAAGGATATTATTGTTTGAATCTCAATTATCCCCCAAGGCCCATGTGTTGAAGCCTTAGTCCCCAGCCAGTTGAGAGGTAGTGGAACCTTTAGTACATGTGACCCAGAGGAAGGAAATTACGTCATTGAGAATGTGCCCTTGAAGAAGGTTAGATACCAGCATTTTCTCCCTCTCTATTTGCTTCCCAGCCACCATAAGGTGAGCCAACCTCCTCCTCCATATGCTCCCTGCCCATGATGTGCTGCCTCACCATGGCCCAAAGGCAACAGGGCCAAAGGACCATGGATGGAAACTTCTGAAACCATGAGACAAAGTAAATTTTCCTCTGTTAAGTCATTTATCTCATATTTTGTCTCAGCATTAGAAAGTTGATTGATACAAAGGGCTTCCAAGGGCATCTGTGTCTGAAAATGGCTTTCTTCCTTGCTCAACTTTAAATGACAATTTAGCTGGGTATAGAATTCTATTTTTCTTATTTCTTTTGACAGTAAAAATCCCTTTCCCCGGGTTTCTGTCCTAATGATGCTGTGGAGAACCTGCTGCCTTCTTGTCATTCCTTAGTAAGCAGTGTGTCTTCTCTGGGGCTACTTTGTTCAGACCTTCTCTGATCTAGGTGTTCTTCATTTTCCCGACAGTGCCTACATCATTGTGGCTTTAACTTTATCCTGCTCAGGATTCATAGAGATGATTAAAGAGAGAAGAGCCACTGGTCTGTGGGATGAAGAACAGAAGTTTACCTACTAATATAACTGATCCTGTTATTAATGCTGATTATAATTACATGTTAATAGTAGTGACCATGAGCACTATGTCAGGTACTACCATAAGTGCTTTATATAGACAACTTCTTTTATCCGCAAACAGCCCCCCAAAGAGAGAACTAGCATTGTCCCCATTTTACAGATGTTATTGCTAGATGCCATCAAGTCAGGTCTGACTCACAGTGACCCTATGGACAAGAGAATGAAGCATTCCCCAACTCTTTGCCAGGCACATGATCTTTTTTATGTTTAATCCCATTATTGCAGCAACTGTGTCAATCCACCTAGTTGAGAGTCTTCCCTTTTTTTTTTTCTTTTTTTTTTTTTGTAGACCCTACACTCTCCTAAACACGATGTTCTTCTCCAAGGATTGGTGCCTCTTGATAACATGTCCAAACTACATAAGACACAGTCTAGCCATTTTTGCTTCCAACGAGTACTCTGATTGCACTTCTTCTAGGATGGATCTGTTGGTTCTTTTGGCAATCCATGACATATTCAATATTCATCTCCAATACCATAATTTAAAAGCTCATTTTCCAGCACTATATCTGATAGTGTTCCTCTGCTATTTATAGAGTTT
Organism: Pedetes capensis; assembly: GCA_007922755.1. Taxonomy (NCBI): domain Eukaryota; kingdom Metazoa; phylum Chordata; class Mammalia; order Rodentia; family Pedetidae; genus Pedetes; species Pedetes capensis. The sequence goes on along the minus strand of VMDO01014995.1, from coordinate 18,336 downwards.
TCAATGGCTAATTGTTTTGGGAGTGGGCTGCCAGGTCCTTTTCCCTTGTCTATTTTATTCTGTAAGCTTAGCTGAAACCTGTCTACCATGGGTGGCCCTGTTGGTATCTGAAACACTGATGGCATTGCTTTCAATATCACAGCAACATGCAAGCCCTCAAAGTACAGCAAACTGACAGACACATGGAGGTATTTTACAGATAGGGAAACTGAACATAGAGCAAATGAGTTTGCTACAGGAAAGCAGCTGGGGATGGGAGGGTGGAACATACTTGAAGTCAGGGAGATCTGAGCTCCGATACTCATTTGGCCCTTGTGGCCTTTACCAAGTCTCCTCCCCTTTCTAAGCCTTAGTTCCCTCCTCTGTAAAGTGAAGGGGGTATGACCTATGCAAGACCTGCAGCAAGATAGGGGCTAATGAGCTAGGATGCCCATCTCTCTCTGAAGCTGGATTTGGTGCCAACTCCCTGCTCTGATTCCAGGCACACTCAGGGCTAGGAACATGCTTGGAGGGTGGGGAGGAGGGTCATGTGGAGAGAGAAGTTATGGCTCAGTGGCCTTCTGGGGGCTGCCCTGGAGTCTACAAGACACAGAGCCCAGGGCCCTAAAATGCTAGCATCTCTCTTGGACGTCCCCACAGAGAGCAGTGGATACCTGACACCACACAGGGCCTCTGTCCGCAAAGGAGCTGAACCCTACAGAGGAGATCCACCCCCAGCACAAGAATCTCTTTGATGACCTCTTAATGAAAACTAGGTTTATATCTAAGCTGAAATTTTATTGTCAACAGCTAATTATCACTTGTCAAACAGGTGTGTGCCTGAGTTGTGGGTTTAATTTCCACATACATTTGCAAAAGCCTCGCTCCTCTTCTTTGATGAGGCTTCTCCAAATGTGTCTGAGAGACACAGCACTGTAGTAATGAGTGCTTTTAAAAAAATAAGTTTCTTAAATAAATAGGTTTCCTTGGTGTCTGAATCAGGGATTTTTACAAGCAGCAGAAAAATACTCAGTAATTTAGGCAAGAAGAAGGAAAGAGGGGGGACCTAGGCTCAGGAACAGGTCTGGAACTTGATGTTGCCAGCATTGGGAGAGAAGAAAGTGCTTTGGACTGAGTGAGGAAGGGGTCCACTGAGGGCCTCCCACCGATGGCCCCCCAGAAGGTTGCGGTCTCCTTCATAGGCCAAACCTGGGAAAGAGGCAGGCTTCAAACCTGCAAAAAAAAAAAAAAAAAAAAGTCAGGTGCAAGTTTGGGTGTGGGCTCCATATGTTAAGATCTAGGAGGTTCAGGTGTGGTTCAAGTTCAAGTTTAAAATTTTAATCCTATGTGTTAATGCCTGCAGCCGTAGCGCTGTGGCATCCAATCCTGCCAGATCTCGGAAGCTAAGCAGGGTCGGTCCTGGTTAGTTCTTGGATGGGAGATCACCTGGGAACACCAGGTGCTGTAGGCTTGGGAGAAGGACCTGCCAACCCACTCCCAAAAATCAATTCGCTATTGAAAACCCTATGAACAGCAGAGAAGCACTGACAATAGTGTTTCCTGTTGTACAGAGGGTTGCTATGAGTCAGATACCGACTCGACGGCAACTAACAACAACATGTGTTAATAGATACAATTGCTTTCGTTTTCAAGTTTTTGTCAGTGCTGAAATGGTTAATGAGTTTTTAAAAACACATTAAAAGCTGAATCCAAACCCAGTTTTTCACTGGTTCCAGTTTGTGTTCAGGTTCAGGTTCAGAAAAAATGTATTTAATGCTTGAACCAGAACAGGTGCAGGGTTCACATTCAGGTTCAGTTTGAGCTCCTGCTGTCTACACACAGGATTTAAAACAACCTGAACTGAACCCAAGCCCTCTAAATTTCTAACATATTGAAACCGCAGCCAAATCTGAACTCAATTGTTCATGGGTTGGAAGCCCTGGGGATGCTTTGGGGTCATATGAGTGGATTTGGGAGCACTAACTTGGGGACCTGCGGGACTGTGAGGGGAGGTTTTGGGGGCATCTGGACAGCCCAGGGTGCAATTCGAGAAATCTATCCTGAAGACACAGTGCTGACAAGCGCAGGCCACACCCCTTCTCATGCCAATGCAGCAGGGGCGTGGGTCCCAAGGGACAGAGTCCTCCCTGGCCTGGCCCTGCACGGCCTCCCTGTGTTCCGTGGCATCTGTGGGGCAGACTTGCGGGTTTATACAGGGGCAGTGGGTCGCAGGATGTGGAGACCAGGGCCCAGGGGTCCCTGAGGGTAGGAGCCTAGCGGGGCGGCTGAGCTGCCCAGGGAGGGGCCCAGGGCACCTGGGGTTGCCAGAGGCTTTACTGCCTCTGATGTCTGAGGCCCCACAGGACCCAGCTGAGAGCTCAGAATCCAAGGAGGGAGGCAAGTGAGACCCCATTGAGACCCCAGCTCCCCTCTGATCAGCCAGATTCCCAAGTCACGGTGTGCGGCCCCCTTGCCCTGCTGGATGTCCACATGCCTTTCTGGAACCCTCTGGAGCAGCGTCACGCTGCATGAGAGCCCAGCCCGGCCAGAGCCAGCCTGCCCCTCTCCTGGGCCCTCTAGGCTGGAAGCTACCAACCAGACACGCTGCACACAGGCTCCACAGACCTGCTCCCAGAGCACAAGAAGGGCCTGAGATGTGTGCCTGAGGACCAGGCCGCGCACATGGAACGTGGCTGGCACTCACAGCCTTCCCACTCCAACAACACCACAGCCCTGCTGGGGGCCAGGCGGCCCAGGCAAAAGGCCCAGGCGCCAAGCCAGACGGACAAACGCCCCTGTGTCCAGGACTCCAGGTCCAGAAGGACACAGACATGTGGCATCTCTTGGGGAGATACAGGGGGTGGAAGTTCGGATAAGAGCTGCAAATAAACAGGAAGCAGGGGTCATAAGGGGTCTCTGTTGTAATTAGCAGGTCAGGGAAGGGCCCTCAGAGCAGGTGACATGGAGCAAGACCTGGCGGGGGTAGAGGGGCAGATGTTCCAAGAGGTTCCCAGGGGACGACAAGGCCAGGGTAAAAGAACCTGGATGGGAGGGTGGGAGGGGGAGGGTGTGAGATGGCCACTAGGTGAGGAGGGCTGGGGACGGCAGGTCCCAGCTGCTGTCAGCATGGACTGTGTCTGAGTGAGCCGCACACAGGCAGCTCCATCCTGAGCCTCCAGGGTGGCACCACTGGCTGCTACGGGGACAGCAGACAGAGCAGGGGCCAAGCTGGAGGAGCAGCCAGTCAGGAGAAGCTGGGGCATGGTGTGTCCCTAAGAGCACACGTGCTGAAGGCTTGGTCCTCTATTTGGCCCTGTGAAAGGTGTGGGGACCACTAGGAAGTGGGGCATAGTGGGAGGTCATTAGTTCACTGGAGCACTGTTGCGGGAAGGGGCCCATGCTGGGCTCACAGAGTGAGTGAGTTTCTGCAAGAACTGTTGTCATGGGCCAGGTGCTGTAGCTCACACCTGCAATCCCAGTGACTGAGGAGGCGGAGGCAGGGGGATTGAGGGTTCAAGGCCAGAGGCAGCCTGTGTAACTTAGCGAGACCCTGTCTCAAATAAAAAATAAAAAATGGTCTGAGGATGCAGCCTAGTGGTAGAGCACTTGCAAAGTATGTGTGAGGCCCTGGGTTCAATCCCCAAGTACCGCAAAAAAGATAAAATAAAAGGAAAGAAAAAAAGAAAAAAGAAAGAAAGAAAGAAAGAGAAAGAGAGAAAGAAGAAAGGAAGAAAAGAAAGAAAAGAAAAAGATGAACAGAGCAGGGCAGCTCCTTGCTCTGTGGCTCTGTCTTGACTCATGATCCCTTCCCCTCCCACTGTGATGCTGTTTGCTGCGTTGTGACATCATTTTGAGCCCATGGGGGCCTTTCCAGAGGCCATACTGACAGACAGAGCCACCCGATCCTGGACTTTCACCTTCCAAAACTGTGAGCTAAATAAGCCTCTTTAGCACCAACCTGAGGTATATTGTTATAGCAAGAGGAAATGGTTAAGGAAGGAGGCTATTGCATTGATCCAAGCATGAGGATGGTGGGTCCAGGGTGGGAGCCTGGAGAGACTGGGAAGATATTGGATTTGGGTTTGTGTTAAGGTAGAGCATACAAGACTTAAGGATTATTCACTCCATAAATATAAGGCATTGTTTGCATTTATTTATTCATTTATTTTGCAGTGCTAAAGATCAAAGAGTTTTTAAAACTTCACACCTTTGCATTCAACATCTTATAGAAGGTGTGTTCATCAACTTGGGCATCATCAGGGAAAAATACCCGATAGAAACGTCTTATGGGAGGAAAAAACAAATTTATGGGGCTTATAGTGCATAGAAGCAGGGCAGGCATAGTTGGAGGTGAGGGGCGGGGGGTGGGGGAAGCAGGAGGCAGGGCTTGTGGCAGAGGGCCTCACATCACTGCAGATCAGGAGCAGAGAGAGCTATTGGAACCAGAGACTCACATCAAACCTCTAAAGCCCACTCCCCCACAGTGACCTACTTCTGCAAAGGTACCTCCCACCTCCCAAAGTTCCATATTCTCTCAGGACAGTGCCATCACCTGGGGCACAAACATCTAAACACATGACCTTTGGGGGACATTTTACATTTAAACCCTAACGGTAGGCTGTTCTGACCTTTATTGTTTCAAGGACTTGCTTGTTTTTGCATCATATCCTAATGTACCCTGACAGTCATGTGTATGGGAAGTCAACTATACGATTGATCTATACAATTGCATATGGGGAGGGAGAAAAAGAATGGATGAGGAATGTAAAAACTATTATCTCTGGGAGGCAAGATATCAGGTGATTTATAAACACTTTTGTATTAATGGTTGCACTTTCTAAACGCCTCCCAGTGCAGATGCACGACTTACATTGAGGGGAAATATTAGTGTTATTAACAGGAACACCTGGGGCCCAGCCGAGGCCATTCTTTTCCCAGCTTTATTTTTTCCCCTAGTCTCTGGCTCCTGGGACACTCAGCCTCTGTCCCGCCCAATTAGCTGTTTACTACAGATTGTTTTGTTCCCTAATTGTCTACCATGCATAATTTAGCACGATCATATGGCATAGTCTTGTTCCTAAATGTTTAATTTAGGGTCTTTAGCCTCAGTTTCCTCATTGTTTTTAAGTCCAATGGGGACAGGAAGGGAGGGTTTTCGAGGCCCCTTAATGCAACGCTCCCTACAGGCTGGGAATAAGAAATGCTCGCAGTGTGCCAGTGTGCACTAAGTACTTCACATGTGGGAGTTTACTCACTTATTTCAAAAACCCTGTGAAGGAGCCACTGCTCTTGGCCCTCTCCCCTCTATTTTGCACATGAATAAACCGAAGCTCTGAGAGGTTTAGAAATTCATTCAAAGTCACACAGCTCAGAAGTGGTAAACTCAGGCTTTGAACCCAGGCCATCTGTTCTGAAGTCCTTGTTCTTTTTCTTCTGCTGAGTGTTGGGCCTTTACTGTGCCTGGACCCTGTGCCAGGGGCCTGATCCACAAGGACAGAGCAGGGTGTTTTCTGGCAGGCAAAATAATTCTATGAATAGTGACAGTGACAGTGCCAGTCCTGGTGCATTGAGGGCTCACTGGGGATTGGACACTTGACACACAGCAGGGCCTGGAGTCCTCACAGCATCCTGCACAGTAAAGACTGTTACAGGATCTGTGTTGTGGAGGAGGACCCAAGGCACAGGACCCCTGTTTTTCCCAGAGTCCCAAGTGCTCCCCGGAAGCATCTTTTGAGCCCAGGAATCTGGCTACAGCTGATGGACGCGGATCAAATCCTCACACTAACCCTAGTCCATTTCACAGAGGGGAAAACCAGTGAGGGCCTCGGAGGGGAAGCTGCTTGCCCACGTCCCTGATCAGATACAAGCAGGAGGCTGGTCTGAGCCGGGCTGTGGGTCCGGCCATTCTCTTCTCCCAGCTCCACCAGAAAGAGGTGGCCAGGAGGTGGGAATGAGGGGGCATCCAGTGCCCTCACGTGCAGAAGATTCCACATGTGGGAGCTCTTTTAGCCGGAGAACCACCTGCACCAGCATGCGGAACAGTGATAGTAACAGAATCCTTCCCCGAGCATGACAGGTGGCCCCACCCCTTTGCTATGTTCATCTCACACCTGAGGGGACTGAGCTCAGAGAGGTTAGGAAACCTTCCCAAGGTCTGTCAGTGAGGAAGTGGGAGAGTCAGGGTGGATGCCAGGGTTGGCAGTGGGCAGCACAGCCTCCCTTCACCCCCCTGGGGCTCAGAGGCCTTGAACTTGGGTTGAGTCATTGGGTGACTTTGGCAGGCAGGGTCCCAGATCTAGTTTATCACCGGCATTGTTCTGGTTACCTTTGACGTGGCTGATAACATTAGGTGAGAGCCATAAGTTCATACCGGATCTAAAGTGGATCACAGGGAGGGACTTGGACGATTGGACAGGAAGCAGCAGGCGTATCGCAGAGCTTCAAGAAGGCTGAGGTTGGAGCTGAGACCAGAGTTCTCTGGTGCTAGATGCTCAGCTCCTGGTCCACAGACTCAGGAATAGGTCCATGTACAGGTAGCAAAGGCAAGCGAGGGCAAGGAAGATTTTATTGAAAGGATAGACAAAGCCTTCGTAGAAGGAAGAGGGTCCCCACTGGGTAGCTGGGGGGAGCTGTTGTCTAGGGGTTATGGTCTTTTTCTTCAGGCTAGACCTTTGGAGCTGGTGTCAGTAGATTGGTCCTCAGTTAGGGGGTACCTGTGTGTTGGCCTAATAGGCAGTTATTTCTTTTGTTTCTGCCTAGAGACTGATTAGCCAGGTGACTGCTGGCCAGACCATGGAACTTAGGGAAATGAAACTTACGTGGTCTGACCAAAACTTAGGTGACCTAATTAGTTACCTGGTGACTATCTTGCCTCAGTGGCTCCCTGTTTCCAGACCTCCTTTCCCTGCTCCTGCCTGAAGTTTGCTAACTCCCATCGGAGCTCTGGCTGCCAACTCCAGCAGGACTTCCCAGCCACAGGAGGCTCTGCCCACACAACACAAGCATCAGAGGATGGGAAAGCCAGGGTGAACAGTGGCGCGTGTTAACCTGTTCAGGAAAGCACCAGCCCTTTGCTCGCCGAAGGGACCCTGGACTCAGCACCACCTGCCATGGCCACAGGTTCATTTCTTGCCCATCTCCCCATCACACACTGGCCACATGCAGAATGAATGAAGCCTGGCACCTACCAGGCTGCTGGGTGAATGATTGGTTGGTTGGATGAATGGACCTCAGTTTCCCCACCTATAAAATGAGGAAGATGACCCTGGGGTCTCTCCTGGGTGCACCTCTTCCTTCCGCCCCCAAAGCCATCTCTCTGGGATGCAGAGAGGGCCAGGCAGGCTGGGTAGGGCTGCAGCAGGTGCAGGTCTGATGGGGCAGCAGCAGTGGCCGCCAAGGCGTATCGCAGAGCTTCAAGAAGGCTGAGGTTGGAGCTGAGACCAGAGTTCTCTGGTGCTAGATGCTCAGCTCCTGGGTCCACAGACTCAGGAATAAGTCCACAGCAGGGCTGGCTGCAGGCTCTGCATCACGCTTGATGCCCCAGCTCATGTTATGGTGCTGGCGAAGAGCCTCCTATGCAGCTATGAAACCAGAGAGCCCATAGGTATAACATTTTCAGAAGTGGGTTTTGCAAGCTGCAATACATCTATAAATATGAAATTTATTATCCATCATTAGCATATGCTTACTTTCTGTGTAAAATGTATGGAATCTACATTGTTTCCTCCAAAGAATGGAAGTTGCCAAGAAACAGTGCCCCTGCTGATTATACAGTCATTGACTTGGAGAAGGAGGGACAGCTGGGACAGTGGCTTGTTCTGGGGATCTGCAGTGCCAGAAGGGCAGGGAACTGGGTGGAGAGAGGTCAGCCTGGCCTCCCAGTCAAGAGGGCTTCCCTGGGCACCTGACTGTGCCAGCATCGCCCATCTCCCAGGTTGCTGGGATTAAGGTGTGCGCCAACGTGCCTGGCTTATAGATCTTTTATGGCTCCCACGCATCATGCAAGTCATGACTCAGTGAACCCCAATTGCCCTGGTGGTAACAATAGCAAGAATAATTACAGTAATAAATAAATCAATGATTAAGTAAATGTGAAAGTGCCTTGCCCCACTGCAGGATTTAGCTCTGGCATGTGGGCAGGTATGAAGCATGGAAGAGCTATGGCATGCAACGCAGGGAGTAGAAACCACACAGCCCCCCGCCTCTGCAGGGGCGAGGCCCTCGTCCTCCCAGACATCCCACCTGCTGCATAGACTTGGGGTCTGCACAGCCTGCCACCAGCCTGCCCCTCCTTCTGTTCTCAGGAGCACTGACAGTCAGCACTTCCTCCCTTCCCCAGTCATTGAAAGACAAGTTTGTGCTCTGTCATTTTCCCCTGAAAAATCATCGTGAGAAACCAAAAGGTCGTCAATATGCCAGCCACGATTCTCTGCCGCGGTATTTTATAAGCAGTGGAGGATGGGGTGCCAGGAGGCGGGGCAGCTGGGGCAAGTAAGAAGGAAGTGTTTAGGGCAAACAGCTTTCAAAATATCAGCTCCAGGTTTTGCAGGGAGACTGGATGAAGGATCAGTGCAAATGAATTTTGCCATCGAAGTAAGAGATCTGTCTCCCCGAAAACGCTTACTTTGACAGTTGGCTTCAAAGAATTTGACAGAACTCATTTTTCCATCAGACAAGCGAGATCAAGGTATCAAACGAAATGCATTCCACCGTGAGAACTCTGCTCGCTGCTTAACTTAATAGAGGTGAGATTCCAGCAGAACGGGGGAGTCATTTTTCCCCTGGAAAATTTCTTGGGCTGGGGGAATCGGTGCACAGGCAGTGGAGAGGAAGGACTGGGAGATTCCACTCCTGGCCCTCCCTGATCTTGGGAAGCCAGCACGGATAGCCCCAACAATATAAGCCCTGCTGACCAAGGCTTGAGGCCTCAGTTTCCCCTCCGATACACAGGACAGCGCCCTTTGCTGCAAAAGCTGCCATTTCTCAAGGTGCAGTTTCCTGTGTCATTTTATCCCCACGACAACCCTAAAGGGCTATTAGAGTCCAGGTACCCTTGATTACTCACCCACTCTGACCCTCAGGTTGTTCCTGCGTGAAGACCATGGGCCTAGTGAGGCTGATGTCCTGGGGGATTTGCAGGTTTGGGAGTCCAAGGTGCCTGAGCCTCCTAAGTGCCAAGGCACATGAGTGCCTATAGATGCCAGAGCACACAGGTGCCCTCGGGCTCAAGGGCACCCAGTAGGCCTTCAGATAACAGTTGTCCCTAGGAGGCAAGCCAAGTGGAAGGACAGCAGGGGCTTTGGAAATGATCTGGGTGGACGTTTGTGTGGCAGAGGCAGCCAATGAGCAGCTGCTCTCATTTTGCCTGTAGTGGGGGCACACACTGCCTCCGGGTTCGCTTTCCCTCACTGTAACAAAGTGCCTGCGAAAACAACGTAGGGGAAGAAGGATTTATTGTGGCTCCCAGTTTCACAGGTTCCAGGCCATAGTTACTGGGCTCTAGTGATTCTTGGCCCATGTGTGGTGAGGCGGAGCATCATGGCTGGGCACAGGCGGTGGAGAACAGTGGCCCAGCTTGTGGCAGAGAGCAGTAGGAAAGGACCAAGGACGTGGTCCAACCTTTAAGGGCACACCCCCCAGTGACCCACTTCCTCCACCCAACCCCACCTCCTGCTTCCCACCACCTCCCAATAGCACCATCAAATGATGAAGCTGTCAATGGCTTAAGCCACAGTTGAAGTCACTGCCCTCATGACCCCCCACAGTTGAAGTCACAGCCCTCATGACCCCCATCACCTCCCAAAAGCCCCACCAGCTGGCAACCAAGCCTTCAACACATGAGCTGGGAGACATTTGAGATTCAAACCATAACAGCCTCTGAGCCAGATGGCCCAAGTTCAAATCCCAACTCCACCACCGACTTGTCCATAGGCAGCGCTCGCTCCACTCCGTACCACAGCTTCCGCATCAGCCACCGAGTGATGCACCAACCTTGCAGGCTGAGCACAAGGAGATGTTCGCCAAGGGCAGGGAAGATGGTGATGATGGGGACAGTGACAATCAATGATGATGATGGTGGCATTGACTTAATGAGTGTAATGATGAAAGGAAAGACAACGTGGACCGTGATGGTGGTGGTGACGTGGAGGCCAATGGTGTAGATGGAGAGGCTTCCCCAGGAAGGCCTGTCAGGACAGTGACAGCAACCCTAACAATTGCTGCCATAATCAGGTGCCTCCTGAGCTCTGTCTCAAGCCTGGGCACCCAGGTGTCACAGTCTGCGCCCTGCTCTCCCTGCACAGCTGGACTCTCCAGCCCTCCTTCCACATCCTGTCTGCACCCTCGGCACACAGCAGCCTGGGCTCCTAGGCAAAGACAGGCCAGCAGAACAGGGCCACACAGCCCAAACCCAGGGGTCATGCACATGGTGCCCCACCTCAGGGAGGACAAGCAGAGGACCACGCCCTCCCACCGGGCAGCCCCAGGCATGCCCCTTGGCTCTCTAAGCCCTCACTCCCCAGCTGTGTCACAGAGAATTCAACCCACCTTTGGGGGCTTGTGACGGGTGAATTTGATAGCCCTTGTGCCCGGCACACAGTAGGATCTCAAGAAATAGACATTTTCTCTCCACTCGACCCAGCCCACAGCCCCCTGAGCAGGACAAGGACCCACTTATGGTTCAGGATGCTCTGGGTTACTCCCTAGCGTCAGCTCCCCAAACCCTGGCAGAGCATCCCTCAGAAAGGATAAGGACCTGTAGCAGATTCATCTCGAACAGTGTCGCATCTGCTGGTGTAGCCACAGGGAGCCCCTTGACCCCAGCCAAGGATATGTGCCCACATGCATGTGTGCACACGTGTGTGCAAGGCTCACATTCTTCAGGGTGTCAAATTTTTCCTTCTGACCCTGTCTCTATGAGGCTCTCCACACAGCCCAGGGACATGGGGACAAGAGGAAGGAATGCGTCCTTCATCTACCACCTCACCCACTCTGCCTGGGTGTGGAAGGAATGGGCTTTGAAACAAACCACTTTGCAGTAGCCAGGGACCCTCATGAGGATAAGAGACAGATGAGTTCCTGCACCCTTAGTTCATATGCTGTGGAAAGTGAAAAGTCTGTCTCTCCTTCCCTTGTCGAAAGGATGGACTACGCCCTTCCCGTCCTTCTGCTCTCTGGCAGGAAATACTCACCAGGTACAGGGTGAGACCGGAAGGTCCCCAAAGATGAACTGGCCACATGACAAAAATCTTAAAACATGAGGAAGAGCCAGGCACTGTGGCGCAGGCCAGTAATCCCAGTGATTGGGGAGACAGAGGTGGGAGGATTGCAAGTTCGAGACCAGGGACAGTCTGTGAAATTTAGAAAGAACTCATTATTTTTGAAAAAGGGGCTGGGGTACAGCTCAGTGGTGGAATACTTGCCTAGCATGTTCAAGGCCCTGGGTTCAAACCCCACCCCAGTACAGGAGTAAAAAAACATGAGGGAAGAGGCTTCTTGAAAATGCCATCCCTTGCAGCCGGTAATCACAGCAGCTCAGGAGGTGGAGCAAGAGAATCACAAGTTCAAGACCAGAGGCAGTCTGCAAAACTTAGCGAGATCCTGTCTCAAAAAGTTAAAAAAACTGGGCTGAGGGTGCAGCTCAATGGTCCAGCACTTGCACAGCATGCAAGCGTGAGGCCTTGGGTTCAACCCCCAGTACCACAAAAAAAAAAAAAAGACATCCCCATTATTAGTGGAAAATTGCCAGACTCTGAACCACTCTAACAATCCAATGAAGGGATTGATTTCTTCCTCTGATGTGGGGCGGACTGACCATTCACCCAGTCAGCACTGTCCCCCAACCTTTCTTGAGAAAAAGCCTCCACTAAAGCTTTTCCTGAGCATTTATTCTCTCGATGTCTCGGGTTTTATTTCTATTATGACTGGCACGAGCATTCCCTCACACCCTGTATCAGCCACCACCTGGCAAATCTCACCTGGTGCATTGTTGACTGAAGTGTTAATTCATGAGATGTAAATATTGAAGTTTCATCCCAGCTCTTGGGACCCTGTCTCAGCATCTCCTTGCTGTGACCACCCAGCTGTGCTGAGGATGGAAAATAATTCACTCCACACCAAGAGTTAGTGTAAGGAGAGACCAAGGGGCTAGTGTGTCTTTGGGAACACTGCAGCCCTGAGTGAGTCTCAGGCTGTTTTTATTAGGCTCTTATCATAACACCAAGCATTCCTATGTCAGGGGAGGTGGAGAGTTAATGTCCATTTTAGAAATTAACAATGGTCTTGGGAAACAGGGGAGGATTAATTTATTATCTATTTCAGCATGTCCTGCCCATTGCTTGTAGGCAGGGTCTGCACCGAAGGTTGGAGAGATAGCAGGAAGCAAGCCTTCAGGCTTGGAGAGTTCTGAGGGCTGGAGCCTCCCCACAGCCATTTTCCTCAGAGTTTCTCCAGCCATTTGGCCGTGTCTTCCATTACATCTCATTTCAGTTTTCTGGGAGTCCTGAAACAGGGAAGCGGCCTGGGCTGCTCTGAGCTCTCAGAGGCTGGAGCGATGCAGATACCACACAGGTGAGGGCACACATGCCACAGGTGTGTCTGTGGGCACAGGTGTGTGGAGTTTGTTCTTATTCTCCATGGAAGGAAAGGAGGAAGGGAAAAAGGGAGAGAAGAAGGGGGGAGGGGAAGGAGGAAGAAAGGAAAGAAGGAAGGAAAGAAGGGAGGAAGGGAAGAAATGGGTCAGTTGAAGGAGTGCCTGGGGACAAGCCTGTCTTCCAGCAGGGTCAGAGGAGGGGTCCTGTCCACAGAGTCCCCACAACCCAGTTTAGAGCCTGGCATATGGTGGGCTACAAGAGACATTTGCTGAATGGCCGAATCAGGTCATGGGAGGGGTCCCTGGAGGTGGACCGGCAAGAGGGAGATAAGTAGATGCAGAAATTGGAAGGCATGGCTAGGGGCAAGTGAGGCCCACGTCCCCTGAGGGAGGCCAGGATGCCTGCGGCTATCTTGTCTGCATTCTCTGGGGTGAGTGGCAGGCAAAACAAGCTGGTGTTTAAAGACCAGGTGGGCGGACACCCCACCTTTGCCCGGCCCTGACTGTTCTCCCCGAGAACCCCTCTGCTTCCTCTCTGAGGCAGCGCAGTGGCCCTGCTGCACCCCATATTGAGGCCCAGGCTAGGACTCTCCTCCATTGCACTCCCAGGCCCGGCCCACCACACTCCCATCAGTGGCTCCTCCCCTAAAGTGTGCCACCCCCTCCCCACTGCGGTTCCGCAGCATCTGCAGCAGGCCAGGGAGCTGTGAGATCATCGGGCCGCGCTGTGCAGGATGCCAACCATGCCGACGGTGGTGCTTGGGCCAGGCAAGGAGCTGGTAATGAGTGGAGGACCATGGCCAGGGTGGGGCAGGAGGGTGCTAGACCCTCTGTGATTCGGCAAGGCCCTCAGAGGCACCCCACTCTGCACTGCCCTAGATCTGTGACCCATTCCAGACCTGCTGCTGAAGTCTCCAGTGGGCATTAGCTCCCACTGCAGGACAGGTGGGCCACCCGTAGGTAGTTACCGCTTCGGGGCAACAGTGTTGACTGAGCTCAGAGCCCTGGTGGGCACTGGGCTCCCTCACTGAAGCATCACACCTGAGCCCCTGGGAGGCAGGACTTGTAGAGGAGGAGCCCAAGGCTCGCAGTGGTAGCCAGGTCACCCCAAGGGAGAGTTCCTCATCCTCCACCTGAAGCTCCTCTGTGAACATAACTGCTGTCCTGGCCACCAGGTTCACGCACTGGCAATGACTTTGGAGTCCCCCACCCCATCCCTTCCTCCCCTTTATTGAGCAGGCTGACAGGTGGAAGCCTGCAGAGACTCTGGGCCATGCTCTGCACTTGGAGATGCTGAGGGCACCTTGCAGGGTGGCCATGCCCTGGACAGCTGCTGTGGAACAGATCTGCTGGCCGGGAAGGTGCCAACAGTCTAGGAGGAGGGACAGTCACAAGGATGAGTCAGTGTGCTGCGAGGTGACAGTAAAACAAAATTACTGCATTATTGTAGCAGCCACTGTCTGCTGAGCGCTGCTAGTCAGAGCTGAGTGCTGTGTACTTCACCTGCAGAATCTCAGTTCATCTTCCCAACCTGCAAAGTCACTCATCCAAAGTCACCTGATGGAGAAAAAGTGAAGCCAGGAATGGAACCAAGATTCCAATTGCTCTAGAGCTCATTCTTAGAACCACTGTGCTGTAAAGCAAGCCACAGGAGCTCACAAGGTGGCCCATCTCTACCATCTACATAACCTGCCCATGGCTGTATATAGAATCCCAGACCACCAGAGCCAAAGGGCGGCTGGCGCACTATTAGCCCTGTGCCATCCAGTCTTGGGCTTCTTGTAGCTGCTGAACACTTGATGTGTGGCTGGTCTGGACTGAGATGTCCTATAAGTCTAAAAGACACACCAGATTTTAGGATTTAGCTCAGTTGGTAGAGCGCTGCGCTGCAGTCTCTGAGGTCCTGAGTTCAATTCCCAGCACTGCAAAAATGGGAGAAGGACCTGGCAATCCACTCCCAAGGCAATCCCGAAACAATCAGCCACTGAAAACCCTGGGAGGGTCGCTATGAGTCGGATACCGACTCGACGGCACCTAACAACAACAACAACAATGAAAAATATCTCAGTACTTGTATTTTAACATGGTGCCCCTCATCCAAATTTTTGCCTTCCATAATTTCAGTTACCCATGGTCAATGATTGCACCTAAAAACAACAACAATAGTCAACCATAGTACAAAAAGATTAAGTGGAAATTTCCTATTAAAATATTAACAAAAACAAACAATGCATAAATTTCAATTTGTGCCATTTCAGTAGCATAATGAAATCTCCTCTCCACCCAGGACATTCCATCCAAGACATGAATCATCCCTTTGTCTTGTGTATCCACCCCGTATATGCTATCTCCCCACAGTGACTTAGAAGCCTTCTTATTTACCAGATATACTGTCCTGCACCACCATGTGTCTGTCAGCTTGTTGTGCCCTGGGGGCTTGCGTGTTGCTGTGATGCTGAAAGTTATGCCACTGTATTTCACATACCACCAGGATCACCCATGGTAAACAAGTTTCAGCTGAGCTTCTAGACTAAGACAGACTAGGGAGAAAGATCCAGCATCCCACCCCCAAAACAATTAGCCATTGAAAACCCTATGAATAGCAGAGAAGCACTGACAAATACAGTCCCAGAAAATGAGCCCCTGCTCCCAGGATGGAAGGCATTCAAGAAAAGACTAGGGAAGAGCTGCCTCCTCAAAGTAGTAGTAGTAGTTGTTGTTGTTGTTGTTAGGTGCCATCGAGTTGTTTCTGACTCATAGAGACCCTTATAGGGTTTTCAATGGCTGACTGTTTCGAGATTGCCTCAGGAGTGGATTGCCACATCCTTCTCCCATGTTTGCCGTGCTGGGAATCGAACTCGGGGACCTCAGAGACTACAGAGCAGCGCTCTACCAACTGAGCTCTGACAGGAATTCAGTAAAGCTCCTGGGACCTCCTTTTGCTGATGTGGTATGACTCCAAATGAGAAAAAACACAGTGGCTGCAACATTGGGCTCAAACATAAAAAGATCATGTGTGTGGCACAGTGTTGGGTAGTGTTTCATTCTGTTGTACATAAGGTCACTGTGAGTTGGATCTGACTTGATGATACTCAACAAAGCAACAAAACAAACAACTGACCTGCACAGGGATTGTATTCAAGTAACTCTTATTTTACTTAGTAATGCAAGAGTAGTGATGCTAGCAATTTGGATTTGCCAAAGAGAAGCCATGAAGTGCTTCCTTTAAATGAAAAAGAGAAAGTTCTCAATTTGAGAAAAGAAAAAAAAAAAAATCATCTGCTGAGGTGGCTAGGATCTCCACTGTGGGAGAATAGAATACCCTCCCCCAATATATTTCTTTGGTATATTGTGATTTGGATATTCCGAGAAGCTGTAGCCCTCTGCGCACAGAGGCTGTGAAAACCTTTCCTATTGTAAAAAGGGAAATCTACATCTATCTATATTAGCAAACAGAGGACGCAAACACAGTCTTTCTACCTGACACCCACCCCCTTTCTGCCTAAGAGAGATCTTTCTAGCAGAAGATGAGGTTGGGGGTCTGAACCTGGCTCAGACAGAGACAACCCTCAACTTTCCACAGCCAGGCCACCATCCTTCCTCCCAATGCCCAGGCCCCGCCCCTTTGTTAAACTCCGCCATCTTGACCTTCCAGTCCCATGCTGTGTGTGCGCCTCCATGCTGATTAGGCACTTCATACAATTCGGATGCTCTTTTTCCTATTGTCTGCCTCTTGTCGGTTCATTTAGTAGACAAAAATGATCAAATCTTCAGAGGGAAAAGAATTAATTTAAAACTTCCCCATAATAATAAAAACGAATCTTTTATCCGTGAAATTGTGAAGAAGGAAAATGAAATGTGTGCTGGCTTGGCTGTCCCACCTCCAACTGCAAGAGCTGCGGTCATGGTGTGTGACAAGTGCTTAGTCACTCGCCTCACTCCACCTCAGCAGAGAAGCTTTGCGTCACTGTTACCCCAGTCGAGGCTTAGAGACCTGGCTCCGAGAGGTCCCAAGAGACCAGGGCTGGCCACTCACCCCAAGAAATCATGAGCCCTGTCCTCCAGGTACCAACATTAGCTCCAAGATGATATCAAGAGAACTAAGGCAGGCCAGGGAGTCTGCGGCTGAGCAGTCTTGGGCAGGCTGTGGCCCGGTCGGCCATGATCTCAAGTCCGATCATGCAGAGTACTGCTGGCACCAGGCAGGTCGAGACTGCTTGAGGAGGGCAGTGTTGGTTCCTGCCGTGGTTTGTTCTGTCTGCAAGCATCGCTATTCCTGGAGTTTGCGATAAGCTGGGAAGGAGAAATAAGTTGAAAGAACAGGTCAGAAGAACAAAATGGAGCTGGTGAGGGCAATAATTGGGTTCCCCTTCAGAAGGGCAAAGGACAATCTCAAAGGAACCCCTGTTACATCACATCCATTACAAGAAGGGTGAGTACAGCACAATAAGATATTGAGAGAGAGAGAAAGAGAGAGAGAGAGAGAGAGAGAGGGGGAGGGAGAGAGAACATTCACGTAACTTTCATTACAATATATTGTTACATTTGTTCTATTTTGTCGCTAATTTATAAATTAAACTTTATCCTGTTGTTGGGTACCTTCAAGTCTGATCCAATTCATAGCGACCCTATGTACAGTAGAACAAAACACTCCCTGACACTGTGCCATGCACATGATCTTTTTACGTTTGAGCCCAGTGTTGCAGCCACTGTGTTTCTTCTCATTTGGAGTCATACCACATCAACAAAAGGAGGTCCCAGGGGCTTTATTCCATTTCTATCATTGAGGTTGACTCTACTTTGAGGAAGCAATTCTTCCCCAGTCTTTTCTTGAATGCCTTCCAGCCTGGGGTAGGAGGGGGCTCATTTTCTAGCACTATATTTGTCAGTGCTTCTCTGCTGTTCATAAGGGTTTCAATGGCTAATTATTTCAGGACTGGGCTGCCAAATCCTTCTTCCTAGTCTGTCTTAGTCTGGAAGCTCAGGTGAAACCTGTCCATCATGGGTTTCTCGCTGGTATCTGAAGTACCAGTGGCCTAACTTTCAGCATCACAGGAACATGCAAGCCCCCACAGCATGACAAGCTGACAGACACATGGGGAAAATTTTATATCATAGGTATAGGGGAAAACACAGCAGATATGGGGTTTAGTACTATCCACAGTTTTGGGAACCCACTGGGGATCCCATAGACAAGGACCCTTTGTGTTTATTACAGATTGAAATCATATATTGGATTATATAAAAGGCATTTAAAAGTAAATTTCCTTTGTTTCTTATCCTGTTAAACCCCATTGTGATTTCTATTATTTTCCCATGAGACAAAGCTAATGGAGCCCCCCAGTCCAGCCTGGTAGCAGATGTACAGGCAGAAGGGAAAGGAATGCTCTGTGTCCTGCTATGAGCTGGCCCAAGGGGAGCCCATGGGACTGGCTGAGAACAGAGCAGGTTTGAGGAGGGGATGAAGGGCAGGTTATCTGGTCATCAGAGCAGACTTCTAATGGGCTGGGGACCCAGTTCTCCTCAGATGCAGACACTGCCAACTTCTCAGGGACAAGCCAAGTGGAAGAAGTGGGGACTGGGGGGACCAGACTGCGCCTCATCAGTAGGACTGACTGATGAGCCGCTGCCTGGCCAATGCCCCATGGAGGGCCTGCCTGGGCACTGAGAAGAGCCTATCAGAAAGACATGGACTCGGGTCTGGGTCTCCATCCTGGTGATGCCTCAGTGTCCTCATCTGTAAACTGGGGCTAATGGGAGTATCAGCC
>VMDO01014994.1:12684-52743 GCA_007922755.1 Pedetes capensis | reverse complement strand
TACATGTGAAGGAGTCTAAGTCAATGTACATAGAGATACCTACTCATCCACATCACTGTGGCACTACTTCTAATAGCTGAAAATACACCATCAACCTAGATGTCCATCAAGAGATAAATGGGAGCTGGGCATGGTGGTGCATGGGAACGGGGAGACAGGATCGCAAGTTTGAGGCCACAGGTAGCCTCTCATACCTGAGCAAGACCCTGTCTTAAGATGACAAATTAAAAAGGTTCTGGAGGGGGGAGCTCAATGGTAAAACAATTGCAAATTATGTGCGAATGCCCTAGGCTCAGTCCCTAGTATGAGATGGGAGGGGGGGCGGAGAGGGAGAGAAACAAAAACAGAGAGAGATGGAAATCAATGGACAAGGAATATATAGTAGATATATCAATTGAGTTTTACTCAGCCATGAAGAAGAATGAACTTATGTCATTTTCAGAAAAATGGATGGAACTGGAAACAGAGCAAGACCCCGTCTTAAGATAACAAATTACAAAGTTGAAGAAAGTGAGACCAAACTTGATGTAATAGTTGCATAATGGAAAAAGCAAAAGCTGTGTTACTATATACTGTAATACAGCAAAAACTGTATTACTCTGTACTCGATCAACATTTATCAGTAAAGGAAAAAAAAAGAAAATGTAGTGGGCGAGAAAGACAAATATCACAATTCACTCTCATGGGTAGAATCTAGATGAAAACAAAAGGTATAAATATATAATATGTATGTGACAAACAGGAAGGGGCCCTTGAGGGGGAAGAGGAGCAGTGGGAGGGGGAGAGACCGGGGGCAGTGGGGGCTGCACCTGAGCAATGTACAGTGATAGGTATGGATGGGAGTGTCATAACGCAACCATTAATTTCCATGTCACTTAAATGTTACTAATAGGACATAAAGCAGCAAACTTAGAAGATTTGATTCCAGTCATTTTGAAGGTATTCTGACCTGTTTTGTGGCGTGATCTGTGGTCTACTGTGGGGAAAGTCACAGGCACTGGGAAAAGCACACACATTCTATAGCTGCTGGATGCAAGGCCCTATAATGTTAAGGACATTTGATCCATGGGGTTTCCTGATGTGTCCTTGATTTTTGGATCTAGAAGATTCAGCATTGATGGAAATGGAGTGCTGAAATGCCCCAACACTATTGCTCCAGTCTCTCTCTTCCTTTAATTCCAGCAGTGTTTGATGTATAAAATTGGACCCTCTGGCATTAAATGCATATAGATTATAATTCTGTCAGATCTCTTAAACTAAGAGGGGTCAGGCCTGGTTAGTACTTGAATAGGACACTACATGGGAACACCAGATATTGTAGGATTGGTAGATGGCCCTGGCAACCCACTCCCAAAAATCAATCTGCCATTGAAAAGCCTATGAATAGTAGAGAAGCACTGACAATAGTGTTTTGCCTGTTGTACAGAGGGTTGCTGTGAGTGGATACCACCTCGACAGCACCAAACAACAACAACAACGTCATCCTGACATCGAGGGTTGGGATCTCATGGTACACTGGAACACTAATATAAGGCATGGGTCCTCCACGTGAAAACATTCCCCAGGGAGCAGGTGCGCACCATTCCCTGTGTGCAGAGGCCCCTTGGACCCATTGGGGACTGATGGGAGGATCCCAGAGTCTCTACCCCAGAGGAGAGGCCTTACACAGCAGGAAATGGGTGTGAGCAGGTTTATCCTAATGTGAAACTGAGACCCTGGTGTCATCTACATGATGGGGGCCCTACTTATCCTGAGCACAGCTGTCAAGGTCCTCACAGAAGTTCTGAGCCCGGCTCTCCCCAGACTGTGATTATGCGGAAGGGAACAAAGGGAACTCAGAGACAGGGAAGGAGCTCCATGGGGACCCCAGGGTTCTCTGCTCCACAGTGGGGTCCTGTCACCTTTCTGCAGACACTGACACCACAGGCCTGCAGAGAGATGAGCTATCAGCAGCCTTTCCTTAAAATGTGCGAGATCCTCTCAGGTGCACAGGGCCAGAGGCCACGCACACCTCGCTGGGTAAGTCTCCTTGATTCCAGGCAGCTAGAAGAGTCAGTGAGCAGGTCCTGGGCAGGCTGCAGGAGCCGCCAAGTCGGGGCAGGCCAGAGAAATTGCCAAGTCGGGATTCCAGGTGAGGTTTTTGGTGGCCCCAGATCAGCCTCCAGCTCCCATTGTCCTGCTCATCCTGAAGGATGGTTGTCTTTGCAAGAACGTGGGAAAGTTTTCTCCAAAGGGTATTTATTCCTATGGTTGAGACGTTTATAAAACTACTGTTGCCAATTTATTTTACTTCCCATCCATTTTGTCAATTTGAATAACGTCGCTGACTAGCTTCATCACTACTGAAGTTACAGTTACTCTGTTCTAGTGATTTTAAACATGACTATATACTTATTTTCAGGAACATGACAAGTATAACTTATGCGACTATGAAATACTCTCAGTTTTCCTTTTTACTCATTATAAACAAAATAGAACTATAGCTACAATAAGTGATTTCAATAGGTTTTTTAATTTATAAGAAAATTAGTTTCAAGGTGGAAATTTCACCTCATACTGTAACCTCCCATTACTCCTAAGTCTCTACTAGTGATTTCTAGAGAAAATTTCCTTCACTCACTATTTCCACAAATTACAAATTAGTAGAGTCATCAATTCAACAATTGGTATACTAGACAAGAAATGTCAAAAAGTGCAAAGGGTTATGAGGTTGCATTGACACTGAATAGGATAAAGATTAAAAAGAAATAAGTGATTATCGTTATTTCCCTTCCTGACTACAAACACGTGGGAATAAAATATCTAAGAGCTGGGGAGAAAGAATATTTCTGTCCTTCTGCCCTCCTCTGTGTATCGCTTACTTATCCCTTCCCCCTGCACTAACAATGATGAGTCTGACTCGGGTGGTTGAAGGAGGATTTAGAGCAGTTCAACTCCACTCTGCCCTGGGCTCCCTCCTTATGTTTGAGATTTTTTCTAAATTCTGCTTTCATGAACTTATCATACACAGATACACATGACCCAATATCCTTTACTTCTTAAAATGATTTGAAGAATTTATGCTAAAGAGAATCTTCAGAGAGGTGGGCAAGGAATCCGGACTCTAATCTTATTTCACCCCCTGGTTTCCTCAGGGACGCACACACTACTGCAGGGCTGCTGGGCTTCCCGTCATGACAGCTGGGTGTCTGCATGAAGCTCCTCTGGGGCTCCCTGTGTCTTTACTTTGAAGGAACGCTGTTCCTCTACTGCTGTTTCTGAAGACTGTTTACAAATATTGGTAGTGTAAATATCCCAGCTGCAATGGGAACCCTGAGCTGCATTCACAATCCCATCAATTTTCACAAAACCTACAGAGGATCCCAGCCCTGGAAACCTTTCCCGGACCCACTGGAAGGCTGGGCTCCTCTGACCTTTCCCCAGGAGTTCAGTCTCCCGGTGACAGAGGGAAAGGAGCGCACAGCTGTCCCCCCCTGCAGTGTGAACACAGTCGTGCCTGGCTCCCAGGGCTGAGAGCCCTCTGCACAGCACAGCTGACCCAGCACCCAGCAGTCACATCCACTCACAGGAGGGGACAGAAAGGGTTTTGACTCTGGCTTGTCGTGGTCAGGGAGCCCACCCCCCATGGTCTCCATCACCGTCACCTTCACACAAGTTAAAGTAAAGGGGGTGAGGTCTGGGAGGGGAGACTGGGCTGCCTCGTGCAGGTGGGTGTGGGGCTGGGTGGAGATCGGGCAGCCCTGGAAGCAGCTGCCATTCATTTCCCCAATCTCCCCAGGTCGGCTCCCCGCGCCCCTGTTCACGTCTCCCAGCAGCACTGCACATGACCTGACATCTGCTTGGCACTGCTTTGGCCTCCCTGAGGTGTCAGCCGTTTCTCCTCAGCTGGCACCACAGTTTCTGGCTCACTTGAGCCCCAGGGAGAGTTTGCTGCCCGATCTCCACCCAGCCCCACACCCACCTGCATGAGGCAGCCCAGTCTCCCCTCCCAGACCTCACCCCCTTTACTTTAACTTGTGTGAAGGTGACGGTGATGGAGACCATGGGGAGCCGAGCTCCGTGACCACGACCAGCCAGAGTCAAAACCCTTTCTGTCCCCTCCTGTGAGTGGATGTGACTGCTGGGTGCTGGGTCAGCTGTGCTGTGCAGAGGGCTCTCAGCCCTGGGAGCCAGGCATGACTGTGTTCACACTGCAGGGGAGGACAGGTGTGCGCTCCCTTCCCTCTGTCACCAAGAGACTGAACTCCTGGGGAAAGGGCAGAGGAGCCCAGCCTTCCCGTGGGTCCGGGAAAAGTTTCCTTGCCCTGCTCTGATCTCCACTTCTCTCCTGACCCCTGGCTCGTGTCCCCTGACTGAGCATTTGTCACTAGTGTGGGGCCTAGTTGATGATACTTGTATCACATTCGCCAGGATATGGGTGACTGTAGGACGCCACAATGGCTAACATGCGCTCTCTTGAGGCATGGAACAGAGTGAGTGGTAACTAGGATCTCTCTCTCCTGAGGGTCCCCAGCCGTCCCTGTCACCCCTAACAACTGAATGGTCAATTCTGTTCTTTGCGTTTCTTTTTCTGTATTGGGGTGCTTTTCTAATCTTCGCACTTTGCCTTTCTTTCTTCTTCCCAGGTGTGGATTCTTCAAATAAGCTGTAAGTCCGAAACTCCAGTGACAGTCCCTGTGGTTCTTTGGGTCTCTACAGACCGTGGGGTCCCTCTGATCACTGTTTTGTGGTGTGGAAAATGCAATTTTAGTGCACGGTACAATAGGTTATCGGGGTGCCCTTGGGGCATTTGTACCCCTAAGACCACTATTCGGGAAGCGTTTCCTAGGCCACCCTGTGATGGCACAGGGCTGACTCTGCCCTCCACCCTCAGACGAGCTGCGCTGAGAGGGATGAGAGGACACAGTGGGTGTGAGCTGACACTCTGGACAGCTTGCTTTCCTTTCTTTTTCCTTTCTTTTCCTTTTGAGTGCAGGACTGGCAGATTGAACCTGGGTTGATGCACATGCCAAACAGGTGCTCTGCCCAGGACCACAACCCCAGCCCCTTTCAGAAACTTTTTGAGACAGCATCTCGATAATTTGCACAGGTTGCCAGTGGACTGGATCTCACAATCCTCTTGCCTCAGTCTCTTGAGCCCATGGGATTAGAGGCGAGCACCACAGCACCCTGTTAGAAGGATTCTTTATCTTATCTTTATGAAGGGGTTTTATCCACCAGAATTCTTTCTCTTAAAATGATTCATTGGATATTTTTCAGTGGTGTTGAAACCATGATCAACAATCTCGAATTCCTGCGTATGATTGCAAATTGATGGTGTCTGCACACCCCTGCCTTTCCTTGATCATTCGTGTTTACAGGAGTGCGGTTTCCCCAGTCACACATAAGGGAATAGAGTCAAAAATGCTTGACTCACAGATGATTAAGACATTACTTGCTGATGTTTTCATTACTCTGTGCTTGTAAGTATTTAAAACACATGTAAAACACAACTTGTATTCCATAAGAATGAGATGCAAGAAGACAATTTTAGAACTACTTTAAATTGTTAATTAGTATATGTTCCTGTAGATTTAATTTATATTACTCTTTGGAAATATTGTCGGAATGTATTTTACCCAATAAGAAATAAATGTCCAAAACATGCAAATTCATTCATATGTGACATATGATAAAAAAGTGCACATAATGTTTAAGTTTAAGTAATTAATATTCTATAAAATATAGTACCTGTAATCTCCTACAAAATATTCCCCTGGGTTTAGAACACACTCATCCCATTCTTCTTGCCATTTTCTGAAGCACTGCTGGAAGTTCTCGTTCATGAGTGTCATTACTTAGACCTTCATGGCTGCCTCATGATGTCCTGAGTCTATTAAAATTTTAATGGTCATGGACATTTTGTCTTTGGGTAAGTGTCAGAAGCCACACGGTACCATATTTGGTGAAGACGGGAATGCAGACACACTATAATATTTTTGACAGAAATGCCTGTACCAGAAGCCATGAGTGACATTGAACATGGTCATGATGGAGGAGTCAATGAAGACTCCACAGAGGTCCTGGAGAACTGCTTCACACAGTGGCAGGTGGATGGCACAAGTGCGTTCAAAGCCAGGGGAGCATTTTGAGGAGGGTTAAAGGCAATGCACATTTTCCTGCAATAGTTTTTAAATTTAAGCATTCACCATATTTTACGTTTAATTAGTACATGGGACATCACAGAACAGGAGGTGGGGCTGTGTCCTCTGGAATTAGGGTTTCCCCAAAACCATTGGTCGGTCACACATGGGTCTTGGATTCATGGCTTTCTGTTTCCTGGACTTTTATAGGAGCCACAGCAAATATTCTGAATGAGGAGTGGAGAAGTGTGTCTCATTTCCTGGTCATTCCTTGGGGAAAGATGAACTTTCTGAGATGCTGCCACTGAGTGTTCACTTTAGACAAACACTGCCTGTTCCCACTCATGTGTGGAAGCTAAAAATGTTAAGACTTAAAGTAGAGAGTGAGCGGGGTGTGGGGGCCCACGGCTGTGATTCCAGCACTCAGGACTGTGCAGCAGGAAGAACTGGAAGTCAAGGCCAGCTCGGCTCCATAGTGAGACCCAGGCTGAACACCAAAACCAAAACCAAAACCAGAACAACAACAAAAAGTACTAGAGAGCAACCTAGTGGTCAGAGGGGCAGGGAAGGAGGAGAGGGTACACAGTGACAGATAGGTGAGGGAGGACCAAAGACACAGTGGAACAGGTCTCTTGTTTTAGAGTCCAATACTGTCATTAAAGCCACAGCAAGTACTTACACATTTCAACACAACAAAGAGAACTGGAAGCTTTCACACCCAGAGAAATGACATCATTGGAAAGATGGAATGCTAAGTGCTGTGACTTGATTGCTACACACTCAGAAGTCCCTAACTCTTCAGCCAAACCCTCTAGCTTGTTAGGAACTGGACCACAGAGTAGGGGGTGAGCAGTGGTCCAGCAAGCGAACATCTGTATTGACTGCCAGTGCTCATCACTCGCGTTACCACCTGAGCTCGGCCTCTGGTCGGTAGAACAATTGTCTACCCTGAAAACGGTCCCTGGTACAAAACAGGCTGAAGAGCACTGATGTTCAGGTGCTGGATGATATACTAGGCACACGCCTGCATGTCAATTAAAGTTACACAGAACACCCATGTACGCACATTTTAATCAAGTCTCTCCCTCAGCTCTGAATTTATTCATTTATTGGCTGCAGTGCTGGGATTGACCCGAGGCCTCTCCCATGGCAGGGAAGAGCTCCTCTCCCAGGCCTCCTTCCTGAATGCTCCAATGGTGACAACCTTCCTGAACCTTTCACAGTTCTCCTTTCCCTTAGTTCCTCACATCATGAGAAGGAAACAGGGTTGGTTGAGATGATAAAAGTGTTATATTTGTGATAGAAAATTTTTTTCTTTTCCTTCAGATTCTTCCTATGTGATTCCTTTCCTTGGAAGATGAAAAAGGTCAACACACTGTATGGAGTTATTAACTTACAACAAGCCATTTACTCTGAAGTTGGCATTGGGCTCTCAGCCAACACCATCCTCCTCCTCTTCCACGTCCTCTCCTTCCTTCTCCAGCATAGGCCAAGGCCCACAGACCTCATCATTGCTCTCCTGGCCCTAATCCATGCCGGGATGCTGGTTCTCATGGGCATCATATCTACAGATGTTTTTGCACCTCAGGCGGTCTGGGACGACATCACCTGCAAAGCCCTGGCCTATTTGCTGAGGGTTTTGAGGAGCCTGTCCATTTGTGCCACCTGCCTGCTGAGCGTCCTCCAGGCCATCACCCTCTGCCCCAGAAGCTCCCATCTGGCAAAGTTCAAACACAAATCCCCCCACCACAGCCTGTGTTTCCTTCTACTGTTTTGCATTTACTATATGTGCTTCAGTGATGCCTACTCCATCTCCTCTATTGTCAACTCCAATCTCACCTTGCCAGGTCCTTTATTTCTCACTGAATCTTGCATTATTTTACCCATGAGCCACTTCCTGAGGGACTTACGTTCCATATTGGGCATAGCTCGGGATGTGCTCTTAACCGGGTCCATGGCACTCTCGAGTGGGTACATGGTGACTCTCTTGCGCAGACACAAGAGGCAGTCCCAACACCTACGCAGGCCTGGCCTCTCTCCCAAAGTGTCCCCAGAACAAAGGGCCACCCAGACCATTCTGCTGCTCTTGAGTTGCTTCATGATCTTGTACTGTTTGGACTCTGTGGTCTTCTACTCTAGAATGATGCAGAGCAACGACCCTATTCGCCGTGGTACCCAGATGATGCTGGCCAATGGCTATGCTGCTATCAGTCCCTTGGTTTTCCTTACTACTGAAAAACGAATTATTATCCTTTTTAGAACCATGGGGAGATGAAAACCTAAATGTTCAATTATTGAATGATGGTTCAGTTCTCTTAACATGCCATTACGCTGGCTTTTGATCAGTGAATCATGTCTTGGTGCAGAAGCTCTCTGCGTTAACTGGATATATGGGGATAGGCTATTTTGTCAGATATTATCACTGTGAACCACGAGGACGGCAATCATGCACCTTGCTGATATAATATATGGTCTTTGTTGATGTCACCCAGGGATACCTGAGACCAGGTCTGACCTCATGGCTTGGGTTAGTGCACACACTCATAGACACATTAGTGTGTCCCACGTTTCTTATTCAGTCAGGTGCCTCAGTGGTCAGTACTTAGCCTAAATATGTTATTACCATAATTTGCCATATGATGCCTCAAGTGCACTATCATTGCTCTCACCAAATGACTTAAATCCAGGAACTCAAAAGTTGCTTTGAACACAAATGATCATGGTAGCATCATTTACTACAGCCAGGAGTGGAAACAACCCACAGCCCACAAGCAGAAGAATTCTTCAATCATACATAGTAGGCACTTCCCAAGGAATATTATTCAGTGATAACCAGGATGGGAAGCTAGCAAATGTTCATCACAGATTAATCCTGAAGACATCATTTAAAGTGAACAATCAGTCACAAAAGAGCCAACCCCAGAACTTAAGAGTTGTATAATTTATAGAGATAAAAGATAGGAGAGCAGTCGAGGCATTGGGGCAGAAGAGCCCTGTGGATTGTTCAAAGGATGTGTTGGGATTCCCAGCGGGATAGAGAGTACCCCAAACACGGCCAGTCCCAGGAGCTCATCTAGCCCACTTGGAATCCTATGGGGTAAGATAGCAATGGGTCACCTTTGCTATTCATCCAGGTATCTCACTCTTCCCCCTCCCATCATGTGGACCAAGATGGCACCCAAGGTACGGTAGCATCTGAAGCCCCCATGGTGCCCGATTGGTCATTTCTGATCCAACCATGTTTCCCTGATTGGCTGGCTATCAGGCCATATGAATTCCTGAGCTCAGAGATCAGCAGCCAGTCTGAACACCATCCAGCAGAGCTCACCAGGTCCTTGTGGTTCCTTAGGGGCCCAAGTCCCATTTATTCATCTGCCTATCCTAGCCTTCAGCCTTCCTCCGACCTGCCTTCATCATACTTCAACCCGCCTGCCACCTCTATCCCAACCTCTACAACACCAGATATCCTACAACGGAGCAACAGTTTCACGAAGCAAGACTTCTGGATTCAAGCTCAGGACCTGTGAGGTGGTGAAAGCTGCCAGCTGGAAGAGCAGACTCCCAGGAGGCTCTGTCCCAGTGGCAAAACAGCAGCTGACCACTACCCTTCTCCAAATCCCTCTTCCTCTCTTCCTAGTCCTCCATTCCTTGTGGCATTCCTTGTGAACATGTGGCATTCTCCTTTGTGAATTAACCCATCCTTCTCTCCTGTGCATGACGCTCCATTCTCCAGCCACAGTCTCGCCACCAGGTGCAGCATCAGGGCACCCACTTCTTGCTTCCACCCATAAAGCAGAGAGAGAGAAACCCCAGAAAGAACCCATCAGGATGGATACACAGTTCCAGTTTGGGGGAAGAAAAAGTGTAGAGATGGATGGGGATCTTTATTTTCACAACAATAGGAATGTGCTCTGACCTCTATGCTGAAAATTTAACAGTATAACCTTTTTTATGTCATGTCTAATTTGCCTTAATAAAATATTGGCAATACTCTTATCTCCAAATGTGAAAAAAGTTCTCTGAGATTATAAAATGATAAGATTCTTTGTTGTTAGGTGCCCTCGAGTCAGCATCCAACTCATAGCGACTCTCTGTACAACAGGGGAAACACTATTGTCAGTACTTCTCTGCTGTTCATAGGGTTTTCAATGGCAGATTGATTTTTGGGAGGGGGTTGCCAGTCCTTCTTCCAAGCCTGCAGCATCTGGTGTTCCCAGGTGGTCTCTCATCCAGGTACTAACCAGGCCCGACCCTGCTTAGCTTCCGAGATCTGATGGGATCAGATACCACAGGGCTATGGCTGCAGGTGATAAGATTCTAGAAGTACCAAAATATAATTTTCCAAGGGTGTTTACAATATGGTCACAAATTTGTGCCAAACAGTAACTTGAAGAATTTTCTCTAAAGGTCCAGATATTATTTGTGATTTCTCCCTAAAAAGAACAGACACTGTTGCTTTGGATTCAGTTAAGTACTAGTCTGTGCAGCTGAGCCTGAAAGGGACCCTTAGCCATGCTTTCCTAGCTTCAGTACTTTATGTTTCTAGATAAAATGTTTTACAAGATTTTAGGACTCCAAATTTCAATAGACAATCTCCACACACAAATTTCCTATCTCTGAAAATTAAGGACCTAAAATATTCCTTTCAATGTAGAAAAAGAAATAAAAAATAAAATGAGAAGTGAATTTCTAGTTTATTTTCGTGGTACTTGGCTATTGAACTGACAAGATTGCACATACATTGCAGGTCCTCTACCAATGGGCTTTTTTATTTGTTTATCATTTACTTATTTATGCAGACAGAGTCTCATATGTTACGCAGTCTGCCTCTGGCCCTGAAGTTGGAATCTACCTCTGATTACCTGGGATTAACAATGGGTCCCAGTTCTCCCAGGTTCAGTAGTGCATTTCTTTCTTTTTCTTTTTTTTTAATTGGAAAAATTTTAATGTACACCTTAATGGGTATCATTCTGACATGTATGCCATTGTGTCCTTTCCATATATATGCTTCATTGTACATTGCTCACATAACCTCCCCCTTACCCTCTCATGACCCTCCTCTCCCACTGCATCTCCCCTCCAATGATCTCCTTTTTATTTGTATGTCTTTTGGTGGGAATATTCATCTATATATGTGCTTCCTGATTTTTATTTAATTCCAGACTTTTTTCACTAGTGAACTATATTTTGGCATTCTCAGCAGTATTACATGAGTGATCTAGTCCATATGCCTTATTGTCATCCTTTGGTATTACTAGTAATATTATTAGTATTAGTATTAGTATTTCCTGTACTAATAAAGTTGAACCATTTACATTGAGGTTAACCTCTCCCCCCTTCCTATCTCCTTGTTGGCCCTCCTCTTCCTCCCATCTTCTCCCATCATCGCTTCCTTTTGCTAGATCCCTCCTTCCTTCTTTCCACTCCTTAAATTGTCCTTTGTTACACTAAGTTTACATGAGCTTTTATTATGTTCCAATTTATGTATAGGATATTTTCTTTCTTTTAATTTGGTTCAGGATCCACATATGAGTGAGAATATGTGGTATTTCTCTTTTTAGGCTTGTGTTCATTCATTTAAGATAATTTTCTCCAATTCCATCCATTTTGCTGCAAATGACATTTTCATTTTCTTGATTGCTGAGTAGTATTCCATTGTGTATATGTACCATAATTTTTTTTACCCACTATTCTGTTGATGGGTACATTGTTTGATTTCATATCCTTGCTGTTGTGAGAAGTGCTACACTGAACATGGGGATGTAGGTGTCTCTGTGGTATGATGACTCATCTCCCTTTGGGTGTATTCCCAATAGTGGTATAACTGGATCATATCTTATGTCTGTTTTTAGTTTTTTGAGGTACCTCATATTTCCAAAGTGGTTGAACCAATTTACAATTCCACCAGCAGTGTAAGAGGCTTACCTTTTCTCCACACCCTTGCCAGGATTTGTTGTTATTTGTTTTATTGATCTGGGTCATTCTTATTGGAGTAAGGTGGAATCACAGAGTTGTTTTGATTTGTATTTCCACAATGGCTAGGGATATTGAGCATTTTTTCCTGTGTTTCATGGCCATATGAGCTTCTTCATTTGAGAACTGTCTGTTCACTTCCTTTGCCCACTTGTGTATTGGGTTGTTTGATTTCTTGGAAATTGATTTATTGAATTCTTTATAGATTCTGGAAATTAGTCCTCTGTCTGATGTATAGGATACAATGATTTTTTCCCATTCAGTGGGGACTTCCTTGACTCTGTTGATTGTTTCTTTTGCTATGCAGAAGCTTTTTAATTTCATGTAATCCCATTTGTCTATTCTTGTTGTGATTTCTTGAGCAACAGGAGTGCTATTAAGGAAGTGTTTTCCTATGCCTACATGTTAGATCGTATGGCCTATATTTTCTTCTAGTAATTTTAAAATTTCATGTTTTATGTTGAGGTCTTTTATCCATTTCAGGTTAACTCTCATTCATATTGAGAGGTGTGGGTATGTTTTCATTTTTCTGCAAGGAGATATCCAAGTTTCCCAACACCATTTATTGAAAAGGCTACCCTTTCTCCAATTCAACTGTTTTGCTCCTTTGTCAAAAATCAGGTGGCTATAGATGTGTTGATGCATCTCTGGGTCCTCTGTTCTGTTCCACTGGTCTTTAGGCTTATTTTTGTGTCTGTGCCAAGCTATTTTTTGCTACTAAAGCCCTGGAGTATAGATTGAAGTTGCGGATTGATATCTCACTTGCACCAGTTTTCAGCTCAAGAGTGTTTTAGCTACACATCGTCTTTGTATTTCCATATGAAATTTGGATCATTTTTTTCTATCTCTGTAATCCTGTCATGGGAATTTTAATGCGGATTGCATTAAATCTCAAGATTGATTTTGGTAGGATAGCCATTTTTGCAATATTGATTTTCCCAATCCATGAGCAGTGGAGGACCTTCCACCTTTTAGTATCTTCTTCCATTTCTTTCTTTAATGTTTTGAAATTTTCCTTGTACATATCTGCAGGGTCTTTGGTTAGATTGATTCCGAAGTATTTAATTCTCTGGTGGGCCATTGTGAAAGGGATAGTAGCTGTAATTTCCTTCTCTTCCTGCTCACATTGGTGTAAAGGAAGGCTACTGATATTTGAATGTTAATTTTGTATCCTGCCACTTTGCTGAATGAGTTAATTAGCTCTCAAAGTTTTCTAGAGGAGATCTTAGTGTCATTTAGGTAAAATATCATGTCATCTGAAAATAGTGCATTTCTTTTCTACTGTTTTCTTTATTTTTATTTTCATTAATACATATTAATTATACAAATTAAAGGGTTCTATGTGATAGTTCCACGCATTTATGCATCATGATTCATCACGTCCGTCTACTCTTCTTTCAATGACCCTTCTCCATTACCCATATCCACCAGCACCTCCTCCTCACAGAAGAAATGACTCTTTCATTTCTGTCTGTGTCCCCTCCCCTACACACAATGGAGGGATATACTATTATCCCTGATGAAACTAAGTGTAACAATAGTTCCTGTTATTAGGTCCTGTCGAGTCAGGCTCCAACTCAGAGTGACCCTATGCATGACAGATGAAACACTCCCCAACTCAGTACCGTGCCACACACTATGTCAGTGCTTCTCTCCTATTCATAGGATTATCAATAACTAACTGTTTTGGGGGAGTGGGGTGCCAGGCCCTGCTACCAAGGCTACAGTACCTGGTTTCCCAGAAGTTCTTCCTTCCAAATACTAAGCAAGCCTGAGCCTGCTTAGCTTCTGAAATCTGACAGGATCAGATGCCATTGTGGTACAACCACATGCAAGTAAAAAAAACAAAAAAACAAAAAACATAAAATCGGACAACTAAATTTATCACAATTAAATTTACTACTTAGTTTTTTATATTTTGGGTGGTAGTGAATATACTCAGAGCCCTGTGAGTACTAAGGCTGCTCTCTACGACAGAATGACATTGGAAATCCCACGACAATTAAATGTGGCCACAAATAAAAGGATCATAGACCATAACCATGTATGACTTATGCCTGGAATACAAAGATGGTTTGGTACATGCAAATCATTTGATATGACAAAGAAAAGTTACTGAATAAAGGATCCAAATAACAGGGTCATCTCAGCAGATGTACGGATATCATATGGCAAAAACAGATACCTTTTCATGATTAGCAAATTCTTCAACAAGGTAGTTGTAAGAGAAATTGACTTGAACAAGAAGTCCATGTATGAAAAACCCACAACTAACATCATACTCAGTAGAGAAATGAGGAAAATGTTTCCTCTAAGATCACCACAAGAAAGAACACTGACTCTTAACTACTGTTCTACGTACTACTGGAAGCCGTTACCAGAGCATCCTGGTGAGAAAACGACAAAAATATCCCAATTGTTAGAAGAGGTTAAATTATATCTGTTTGCAGATGACATGATTGGGTATTGAGAAACACTAAAGTTCCACTAGAAAACTGTTATGACAATTATATTTTAAAAACTGCAGAGTTAAGAAGCAGCACACAAATAATTTGCTGTGTATGTTCCAACTAACATAGAACTAGTTTTAAAGGAAGCAGAACACCCAGAGCATGGCAGCATTAAGGAAAATAAAATACTTGGGACAAACTTAACCAGCCAAGGAATAGACATACTTGGAAAATGGTGTCCTGTGGACTAAAGCAATAAAAGCAGACACACTTAATTGGAAAGACATTTCAAATGATGGGCTACAAGTATGAATATTATAAAATACCCCTACTCCTCCAAATGACCTATAGATTCCATGAAAGCCCTACAAAAATCCCTTTCCTTCACAAAAGTAGAAAAACTATCCTAAATCCACATAGAAACACAAAGAACTGTGTTGGGGTTTGACTCAGTCTTTTTGAGGTGGTTAGGATATAGGTATCCTTCATAATAATGAAAGTAAGATGCTTACACAGGAGGTATCACTCAGCAAGAATGTCATTACCAGAGACTGCCACCTTGACCTTGGACTTCTGTCCTCTAGACGTCTGGGGAAATAACTTCCAGGTAACTTAAGATTACCCAGTTGGGGAGTCTTAAGGTGTAGCACACATTGCATTAAGCAGGTCATGAACAGCCAGGGTATTTGTGAGAAGGAACCAAGCTAAATGCATCACAGTTCTTGATTTCCAAATTGATTTCAAACTTTGGTAACTAAATCAGTATGGTACTGGCATAGTAGCAAACACATAGACCCACACCCAGAAGACTCAGCCCAGAAATGAACCCACGCACACAGTAAACATAGATATGACAAGGCTGCCATGACACATGATGGTGAAAAGATGGGTTTTCCATCAACAATTGGGGCTGGGGAATGAGACATTCACTGCAGAACCCTTATCCTACTTTAGTCTCCATGATCATCTCAATATGGACTACAGATTCAAATGCCAGACCATAGTCCATGACATTCCTAGAGAAAACAGGAGACCTGTTACCTATCTCTCTTCACTCTTTACTCCCTGAGGTATATGCTCACTACTCTGATTTGATCTGTACACCATATCTACACACATTAATTATGAGGTTGTAGCCAAGATATTTTCAATTATGTGTCAATGCAAAATAAAAATAGTAAATTTTTGAGGATACTTCAAAAAGGAAATAAAGAAGGAAATGTTCACATCATTTGTTTTTGCCTTGATTTCTTGGATGTGACAACAAGAGAACAGACGACAGCAACAAAAATAGACAAATGGGAATTCCCCAAATAAAAAAGGTTTGTATATCAAAGTAAGTAATTACAGTAAAGAGGCAGCCTATGCTGGGTATGGGGGAAGATATGTGAAAACCATATCTGAAATAAAGGGTTAATATTCAGCATCTATAAAGGGACCATCGACCTCTATAAGAATAGACAAATACCCAAAATCTCAAAGGGGCACATGATGTCCACTGACTTCTGGTGTAAGATGGAGGATTAGAGGCAGCCTCCATAGGACATGGGAAAACAAGGGAGTCAGAATAGGAAAGAGTGCACTCTATTCCAAGGAGAGAAAGAGTGGGAAGGCACAGAAATGACAAAGTAGATTACAGGATAGTCCCAGAATACAGAGGGGAGCTGAGTCAGAGAGGGAGTGAGCAGGACACATCTCCAACTATGGCTCTCCCTGAGGAGGGAACCAGAGGCCTCACCCAGAAGGGAAAGGTGCACAGCCTTGGGCATCAGGCGAGCAGTCCCTCAGGACAAGCCACAGTCCAACAAGCCCTCTTGAGAGGAAATCTATTTGTTAGACCTAGCTACTCCATGGTCCAAAAGTAAAGAATAATCACCAGTGTGGAGGCCTAGGGATGACCTGCTGGAACATCAGGGTGTGACACCCCTGTGACCAGCAGTTATAGAGAGAGGGAAAGCTGTCCCTATAGAAGCACAAATCACAAATAAGAAACATGAAAGATAGGGCAATATGTCTTTTCCAAATACCATAGTTTCTTAAATCCTGAATCTAAGATCCTGAAGTGGTTAAAACATCAGAGAGAGAATTCAAAAGCCAACTTGTCAAGATAATCAATGACTTCAAAGAGGACAGAAACAAGCAGATGAATAGAGTAGGAAATCAACACAGTACATTGATTAGAAAGTTACCAAAGGAGAAGACAAAGTTACCAAAATGGAAGACAAGTTGAATATGAAAATTGAGACTTCAGAAACAAACACAAAAACAAAATAGAACTGGTGCAAATGAAGAAGTCAAGAAATCAAATAAAACATAAATTGGAAAGCATAAGTAGAATACTTCAAACAGAAAATAGAATATCAAGAATGGAAAACAACATTGAGGAAATAAGGCATTCAAATATCAACAATAAAAAAGTCTAATACAATATGATCACAATTTCCAAGAAGTCTGGGACATTACCAAGGGACCAAACCTAAGAATCCATGGAGTAGAAGGAGCTGAGATAAAAAGCTAAAGGAATAGAGAAACTATTCAATGAAATTGTAGCAGGAAATTTCGCAAATCTGGGGAAAGAGATGGACATTCAACCATAAGAGACATGTAGAACAAACACATGACCAGGAAAGAACCTCCCCACAACACATTATAGTTAAAATGCCAAGTCTACAGAACAAAGGAACAATATTCAGAGCATCAAGACACAACCACCAAACCACAATGACAAATCCAACAGAGTAATATCAGTCCTGTCAGCACACACCTTAAGATCCTGGAAAGCACACAATGTAGTATTCAACCTCTGAATGTAAAATCTGCCAGCAATGATTATTATTCCCATCAAAGTTATCATTCAAAATGGATGGAGAAATAGGGACATTCCAAAACAAACATACCCTAGAGGAATTCATGATGGCCTAGCCACCATCACAGAAGATAGTTAAAGGAATCCTATGCACAAAGAGAAATAAAGACAGTATCAATTGTGAGAGTAGAAGAAAAAATATACTTCATGAATGGATATCTTATTTTTATAATTTTTAAGTTTTTTCTTCTTAATCTAGTTTTGTTTACATAGCTTCACTTTGTCATACAAAACATTTTTCCTTTGCTCATTTCTCTGACTCTTTTCAGTATTTTTAACTTTTTGCTCTATATTTTACTTTTTTTTGTCATAACTTGGATTTGAACCCAGGGCCTCGTACATAATGTTCAAGTGCTTTACCACTGAGCAGCACCCTCAGTGGTTTGTGTGTTTATTTATTTTCATCAGGGTGTTGCTAAATTATGTTGGCTGCCTCTGGCCTAGAATTCATAGTCCTGCTTCCTCTGCCTCATCTGTTGATGGGATTACATGTGTACACCAGCGAACACAACTTCTTTTTCATCCCTTATTTTAACATTGCTTCAT
This sequence comes from Pedetes capensis, assembly GCA_007922755.1. NCBI lineage: Eukaryota > Metazoa > Chordata > Mammalia > Rodentia > Pedetidae > Pedetes > Pedetes capensis. The sequence continues at coordinate 34,786 of VMDO01014994.1, read as the reverse complement.
CTTTCATTTTCACCTATGGATACTCCAGTCAATTTATTTCATATAGCTACTATTTTTTGCTTTGACCTTAAATGATTTTTAGCTTCATAGCTTACTCTACGTTATAGTGGCAGTTTTATGTTCTTGATCCTTGGTAGTGTAGTGGTGGGCTTTAATTGATGTTTAGTGTATTTCCATATGTGCTTTGTTCCTGTACCTGTTACCCTGGTTTGTCCTTTCTCTGAGTGACAATGGGGAATCAGCTCAAGAGAAAGCTGCTCACTAAGATGAACCCCAAATTAAACCTGAAGAGATATCCATCACAAGAGACATACAAACCACAAATAAATATACAAGGAACACAAAAAAGCAAGACCAATATCTCCTCCAAAGGACCATAACGTCTCAAATACTGAAGATAGAACACAGTTGAGGTAATGGAGAAGGAATCCAAAAATCTACTTGTAAGAATGATCAATGACTAAAAGGAAGATACAAATAAGCAGAATAAAGAAGGAAATCAATTCATAAATGAGTCAAGAAAGTCAGGAATGTAGATGACAAAGTCAACAATATGAATGAGAAAATTCAGTTAAAAAAATTAGCATTTTGAAAAAAAAGTAAAAAAGAAATGTTAGAAATGAGAGAAATAGATAAAAAATAAAAAACTTAGTGAAAAGAATCACCAATAGTTTACAGCAAGCAGAAAAAGAATATAAGGCATGGAAAACAAAGTTGAGGAAAAACTATATTCAGATATATAAGATAAATAAATCTAAGGATAAAGAAATAAGGAAAATAGGTGATGATCATGACTACAAATTCTAAGAATTCTGAGGCATGTTCAGACTAACAAACTTAAGAATCCAGAGGGTAGAAGGATCAGTGATAAAAACTAAAGCCAGAGGAAAACCATTTGTATCAGTCAGCTGTCATCCCTGTAGATGAAAAACAATTGAAACTAGCTTAGGGAGCTCACTGTTAGAGGATCAGCCCATAATGGTGGTGGGGCATGCAATTGAGCAGGCAGCAGGAACCATGGCAAACGACATCATGTCATCATCAGAGCGTAGGCAGAGAGCTTCCTGGAACCATGGGTGGCAAGATAAATCTCCAAAATCCCACCCCAAGTACTTAATTCTGTGAAACTCCATCCTGCCTGTCAAGGTTCCATAACCTCCTAGGGCAGCGCCATTAGCTTCACCCCAACTTTATATCACAATGACTTCTGGGAGGCAATTTATATTCAAATCCTAACACTATTCAGTGAAATTCTAGAAGAAAATTGCCCAACTCTGGGGAAAGAAGTGGACATCCAGCCACAAGAATCCTTTAGAACCGTAACAAGCATGACCATAAAAGAACTTCTCTGTGAAACTTGCAGGTTTAACACCAAGACTACAGAACAAAGAAACACTATGAAAAGCTACTAGAGAAAAACATCAACACACTTACAAAGGCACACTCAGCAGAATAACAGGCTGTTCAGCAGTAGACAACTTTTAACCAAGATTATAATACATATAGAAAAGTTTATCATTTAAAATTGATGGAGAATTAACACATTCCAAGACAAGCACAAAGAAAAGTGGTTCATGAACACCCAGACCACATTGCAGAACATATATAGAGGAATCCTACACATACAAAAGGAAGAAAGATACTCTCAATCATGAGTACAGGGAAAAATAAATTTCATTAGAGGAACAAATGAATAAACGAGAACTAGGAGAGAATCATGTCCAACTGAGTAAACCAGCCAACCCCTACTACAAGAAGGAGAGAACAACATGCAAACCAACCTGGAAAACATTCAATACAATTACAAGAACAAAAAACCTGTCTCACTTATCCTGAAAATCAGTGGACTGAACTATTCAGTAAAAAACACAGACTTCCTGTGAAAATCTGAAAAACAAGATCCAATAGTTCATTGTCCACAAAACACACACTTTATTGGCAATGAAGCAACACAGAATGAAAGGAAAAGAATTAAAATCTATGTTCCAAGGAAATGAAAGCCAAAAAGAGTATGAAAATGAAGAAAAGATGATGAAGAGGAAGAGAAGGAGAAAATAAAGAAGAGTTGGCATGGGTATTTCAGACAAAATAGACTTCAAACCAAACTTAAAAAAAAACTAAAGAAGGTTACCATGGGAGAAGGACAGGCCAATCCACTCTCAAGGCAATCCTGAAACAATCAGCCATTGAAAACCCTCTGAGGGTCTCTATGAATCAGACATGACTCAATGGCACCCAACAGCAACAACAACCAAGAAATTTACTACATATTAAGAAAGGGAACACACCAACAAGAAGATACAACCATTATAAATATGTGTGCACTGCACCTGGGTGCACCCAATTTCATTAAACAAGCACTACAGCTAATAACAGGACCAAAGGTCCAGATACAATAATAATTCCTTCTAAGGATGCCAAGGTTGTTCAATCTATTCACTTCCATAAATGTGATATTTTGTTGTTGTTCTTAGGTGCTGTCTAGTCGGTGTCTGACTCAGTGTGACCCATAGGTCCAGATACAATAACAATTCCTTCTAAGGATGCCAATGTTGCTCAACATATCCAAGTCCATAAATGTGAGATTTTGTTGTTCTTGTTAGGTGCCGTCAAATCAGTATCTGACTCATAGTGACCATACATACAGCAGGCGAAACACTATTGTCAAGTGCTTCTGTCCTGTTCATAAGGTTTTCAATGGTGCAAAATGTGATATAGCACATTGACAAAGGGACAGAAACATACATGATCCTCTCAATAGATGCATGAAAGGTCTTTGATGGAGTTCATCATTCCTTCATGATAAAAGCCCTGATGAATCCAGGCAAAGGAAAATGCCTCAACTTAATAATGGCATTATAAAAATAAAACCTATAGCCAACACCATACTAAACAGGGAAAAACTGAAAGCATTTCCTCTAAAATCAGGAATGAGACAAGGCTGCTGGCCCCCTCTATTCTCCTTCAATGCAGTGATTGAACTCATAGCCACAACAAGAAGGCAAGAAAAAGAAGAAAGGATAAAGCTGTGTGGCATTGGTTCACGCCAATAATCCTAGGGACTCAGCAGGTAGAGCCAGGGGATTGCCAATTTGAGACAAGAGACAGCTGCCTAATTTAGTAAGACCTTGACTAAACAGAAAAAATATTAACTGGGCTGGTGGTATGTAGCTCAGTGGTACAGCAGCTCAAAATATGTGCAAGACCCTAAGTTCTAGCCCCAATTACCACAAAACAGGAGAAGGGTCAAAGAGGAAATGAAGATGTCAAATTACTTTGCTTTGCACATAATATGTTCTTATAACACCCTGAAGACTCCAAAAGCTGAAGGAAGTGTAACCAAGGTGATGGAATCTGGAAGATTCAGCATTGACAGAAATGGAGTGCTGAAATGCTCCAATACTATCACTCCAGCCCTTCTTCCTTTAATTCTAACAGTGTTTGATTTATAAAATTGGACCCACTGGCATTAATGCATATAGATTTTAATTATGTATACTCAATGAATTGATCCTGTGGTCAATGTATTGTAACATTATTAATCTCCCACTTTGTCACAGTTTTCATAATTTTTACATAATTTTGCACAAACTACATCAGAGAATGAAACATATTTCTATACTTTTCCTTTCAGAGAAAGTGCAGGCTCTTTACTACCTACTTAGTGGGGAAATGGTTGATGGTTTAGATTCCTCACACAGTGGAGTCCAGCTCAGCTGTGCTCTCAGCTCAGTCATACTCAACATGCCAGGGATCGGCTCAATGCCCCACCCATAACCAGTGATCTACCTTTCTTTGTTTCAGTTTAGTTCTTTTGATGTTCACCTTGAAATTTTAATCACATTATCCTGAACCTCGCCTGTAGCTGAGCATTGTTGCCTCAGATCCCCTCAGATCTAAGAGCTATGCACCATCGAGTCTGGTTAGTAATTGGATGGCAGACTGCCTGGGAACACCAGATACTGTAGGCTTGGGAGAAGGACCAGGCAACCCACTCTCCAAAATTAACCCACCATTAAAAAACTATGAACAGTAAAGAGGCACCGAAAATAGTGTTTCAACTGTTGTACATAGGTTCGCTATGAGTTGGAACTGACTCCATGGCACCTAACAACAACAACAACAACACATCCTGAAACTGAGGTTTTGGACCTCATGGTATGCTGGGACACTATTACCAGGGATAGGGGTCGTCCATGTGAAAACAGGCCCCAGTGGTAGGTGTGCATCCCTTGGTGTGTGCAGAAGCACCTCAGATCCACGGGGCACTTGCGGGAGGAACCCAAGGTCTGTACCTTAGAGGAGAGGCCTTACAGGGCATGAAGGGAGTTGCTGGACCTGGTGGCGCATGCCTGTAATCGCAGTGAATCGGGAGGCAGAGACAGGAGGATCACAAGTTCAAGACCAGAAGACGTCTCCGTAACTTAGTGAGAAAATTTCTCAAAAACAAACAAACAAACAAACAAACAAACAAAAAGGGCTGAGGGTATAGCTCAGTGGTACAGCACTTGCAAAGCATGTAGGACCCAGGCCGTGGGTTCAAACTCCAGTACCCCCCCCACACACACACAAAAATAAGATTAAAAAAATAACAGCACGAAGTGACTGTGAGCAGGTTTATCGTAATATGAACATGACAGACCCTGGTGTCCTCTACATGATGGTGACTCTACTTAGCCCTGAGCATAGCTGTCAAGGTCCTCACAGAAGTTCTGAGCCTGGCTCTCCCCAGACTGTGATTATGCGGAAGGGAACAAAGGGAACTCAGAGACAGGGAAGGAACTCCATGGGGACCCTAGGGCTCTCTGCTCCCCAGTGAGGTCCTGTCACCTTTCTGCAGACACTGACATCACAGACCTGCAGAGAGATGAGCTCTCAGCAGCCTTTCCTTAAAACTGTGCGCGATCCTCTCAGGTGCCTGGGGCCGGAGGCTGCGCACACCTCGCTGGGTAAGTCTCCTTTATTCCAGGCAGCTAGAAGACTCAGTGAGCAGGTCCTGGGCAGGACAAAGGAGCCGCCACGTCGGGATTCCAGGTGAGGTTTTGGTGGCCTCAGATCAGCCTCCAGCTCCCACTGTCCTGTTCAGCCCGGAGGATGGCTATCTTTGCAAAAATGTGAGGGAGTTTTCTTCAAGGGTGTTTATTCCTATACTTGAGACATTTATAAAACTACTATTGTCAAATAATTTTAGCTTGCTAGCCATTTTCTGTGTTTGAATAAGCCACTGACTAGTTTAATCAGTACTGAAGTTACAGTTACTCTGTGTTAGTGATTTTAAACATGACTTACTCATGTGCATATATTCAGGAACACGAGAAGTTTAACTCCATGTGATTATGACATACTGTTTTCTTCCTTTATTCATAATAAAGTAGAACTCTTGCTCACATATGTGTGTTTTATAGGTTTAAAATTTTTGAAGGAAATTAGGTTCATGGCGGAAACATCACCTCCTATACTGTAACCTCCCAGTACTCCAAAGTGTCCACCAGTGATTTTGCAGGAAAATGTCCTTCTCTTAGTATTTACACAAATATAGACAATGGTTCCACATCCTAAACAATTGCTACACTAGTCAGGAAATGTGCAAAAGAGCCCTGGATGATGAGGTTGCACTCACACTAGAAAGGAAAAAACTTGGAAAACGTGATTATAGCTGTTTCCTCTGTGACTACAGAACCCATGAGCATACAATTTCTAGGAACCAGAGAGTTGTGTCCTTCTGTCCTTCCTCTGTGCATCCCTCACTTATCTCTTCCCATTTCAGTAACAATGATGTGCCTGACTCAGTTGGTTGAAGGGGGATTTAGGGCAGTTCAACCCCTTTCTGCCCTGGGCGCCCTCCTTATGTTTGAGATTTTTTCAAAACTCTGTTTTCACAAACTTATCATAAACATAAAAACCTGACTCAATATCCTTCACTTGTTAAAACAATTTGAAGAATTTAGGGGGAAGGAGAGGCATCAGAGCAGAGGGCAAGGAAGCCAGACTCTAATCTCATTTCACCCCCTGGTTTCCTCAGGGACGCAGACCCTTCTGCAGGGCTGCTGGGTTCCCGTCATGACAGCTGGGTGTCTGCATGAAGCTCCTCCGGGGCTCCCTGTGTCTTTACTTTGAAGGAACGCTGTTCCTCTACTGCTGTTTATGAAGACTGTTTACAAATATTGGTAGTGTAAATATCCCAGCTGCAATGGGAACCCTGAGCTGAATTCACAATCCCATCAATTTTCACAAAACCTACAGAGGATCCCAGCCCTGGTTTTGGAAGCAGCTGCCATTCATTTGCCCCAATCTCCCCAGGTCAGCTCCCCGTGCCCCTGTTCACGTCTCCCAGCAGCGCTGCACACGGACCTGACATCCCCTTGGCGCTGCTTTGGCCTCCCTGAGGTGCCAGCCGTTTCTCCTGAGCTGGCACCACAGTTTCTGGCTCAGTAGGTCCCAGGGAGAATTTGCTGCCCAATCCCCACCCAGCCCCAAACCCACCTGCATGAGGCAGCCCAGTCTCCCCTCCCAGATCTCACCCCCTTTACTTTAACTTGTGTGAAGGTGACAGTGATGAAGACCATGGGGGAGCCGAGCTCCGTGACCACGACCAGCCAGAGTCAAAACCCTTTCTGTCCCCTCCTGTGAGTGGATGTGACTGCTGGGTGCTGGGTCAGCTGTGCTGTGCAGAGGGCTCTCAGCCCTGGGAGCCAGGCACGACTGTGTTCACACTGCAGTGGAGGACAGGTGTGCGCTCCCTTCCCTCTGTCACCAGGAGACTGAACTCCTGAGGAACGTCAGAGGAGCCCAGCCTCACAGTGGGTCCGGGAAAGGTTTCCTTGCCCTGCTCTTTTCCCTACTTCCTTCTTGACCCCTGGCTCGTGTCCCCTGGCTGAGCATTTGTCACTGGTGTGGGGCCTAACTGATAACTGGTATCACATTTGCCCAGGATATGGGTGACTGTATGAAGCCACAATGGCTGACCTGCCTTATCTTGATGCGTGCAACAAAGTGAGTTATAACTAGGTCTTTCTCTCCTGAGTCTCCATTCATCACTGTCACCACTAACAACTGAATGGTCAAGTTTTTCTTTTCATTTCTCTCTCTGTATGTGGCCCATTTTGCCTTTCCTTCCTCTTCCCAGACATGGACTTTTCAGAAACCAGGGTGGCAGTCCCTGTGCTTCTCAGCGCCTCTACAGACCATGGGGTCCCTCTGATCATGGTTTCTCGCGTGTGCAGAATGTGATTTTAATCCCTGGTACAATATGCTATTCAAGCGCCATCTCAGCATCTTCTCCCCTAAGAGCGCTATTTGGGGAGCATTTCCTAGGTCATCCTGTGATGGCACAGGGCTCAGGCTCTGCCCCCCGTCTTCAGACTTGCTGTGCTGAGCAGGGGTGATAGGGACACAGCGTGGCTGGGAACAGATGCTCTGGAGAGCTCTCTTTAATTTTCTTTTTCTATCCTTTCTTTTCCTTTTGATTGCAGTACTGGCAGGTTGAACCTGGGCCATTGCACATGCTAAGCAGCTGCTCTGCCACAGGGCCAGTGCCCAGCACCCTTTTAGAGACATTATGAGACAGCATCTTGCTAAGTTGCACAGGCTGCCAGTGGACTGGAGCTCACGATCCTTCTGCCTCAGTCTCTTGAGTCCATGCATTACAGGTGAGTACCACAGCACCCTGTCAGAGGATTTATCTTATTTTTATCAAGAGATTATAAGCACCAGAACTCTTTCTGTTAAAATCATGTATTAGCACACACTTTGTTATATGTCTTCCTCTTTAACAGTTATAAACTATATGATATTCCCGTAAAGTCAAGCCACATACTTGCTCTAATTGTGTGTGGTTCCACATGTGGACATAGCTAAATGGCCAGTGGGGGATTTTCATGGCACTTCATGGAGGAAGACGAGTGGGCAGCCACAGCAAATTGCGTTTGAACTGTATGCTGGAGTAAGAGAACGATTCCTGCTGTCACTAAGGGTTTCATATACTGGAGAATATATTCCAGTGGTGTTAGTACCAGGATCGATGATCATGAGTTCCTGCATATTATTGCGAATTGATGGCATTTGTACACACCTGCTTTTCTTTAATAATCATTAATGTTCATAGGAGTGGGGTTTGCCAAGTCACACTTAAAGGGATGAAGTCAAATATGCTTCAGTCACAGATGATTAAAATGAGCTGTTTGGTGATTTTTTTCATAACTGTGTCCTTAAGTATTAAAATACATGTAAATCACAAGTTATATTCCATAAAAATGACATGTGAGAAGACAAGTTAGGAACTACTTTAAATTGTTAAATACTATATGCTCATGTGGATCCATTTAATATTAGCCTTTTCAAATATTGTCTGGATATATTTTACGCAATAAGAAGTCATTGCCCAAAGCATGAAAATACCATTTACATGGCAGTAGTGATTTTTTAAAGGCACTTAATATTTAAATTTAAAAAATTATGATAGTACAAACCACATTGCCTCAACTCTCCTTCAAACTATTCCCCATGGCTTAGAACACACTCATCCCGTCCTTCTTGCCACTTTCTGAAGCACTTCTGGAAGTCCTCTTTCGTGACTGTCATTACTTAGAGGGTCCTGGCTGCCTCCCGATGTCCTGATCTATTAAAATGTTACTGGTCATGGTAATTTTGACTTTGGGGAAGCATCAGACGTCACACGGTACCAGATTTGGTGGAGAGGTGAATGCAGACACATTGTAATATTTTTGACAGAATTGTCTGTACCAGAAGCCATGAGTAACATTGAACATGGTCATGATGGAAGAGTCAATAAAGACTCCACAGAGATCCTGGAGAACTGCTTCACAGTGGCAGGTGGATGGCAAGAGTGCGTTCAGAGCCAGGGAGAATTTTGAGGAGGATTAAAAGTAATGCATATCTCCTGCAATAGTTTTTAAATTTAAGCATTCACCATGTTTTATGATCAACTCGTACAAGGACATCACAGAACAGGATATGGGGCTGTGTCCTCCTGAACAAGGGTTTCCCAGAAACCATTGGTCACACCTGGGTCTTGGATTCATGGCTTCCTGTTTCCGGGACATTTATAGGAGCCACAGCAGATATTCAAATGAGTGGAGAAGTGTGTCTCCTTTCCTGGTCATTCCTTGGGGAAAGATGAACTTTCTGACATGCTGCCACCAAGTGTTCACTTTAGAGAAACACTGCCTGCTCCCACTCACGTGTGGAAGCTAAAAATGTTTAGATTTAAACTAGAGAGGTGAGGTGGGGGTGGTGGCCCACAGCTGTGTTTTCAGCATTCAGGAGTAGGTGGCAGGAAGACATCAAGGTCAAGGCCAGCTGGGCTCCATAGTGAGACCCAGGCATAACACCACAATCAAAACCCAAACCAAAACAACAAAACTACAAGAGAGCCACCTAGCAGTCAGAGCGTCAGGGAAGGAGGAGAGGATGCACAAGGGGAGGTGAGGGAGGACTGAACACACAGTGGGACAGGTCTCAAGTTTGATAGCTCAATGGTGTCATTAAAGCCACAGTAAGTAGTTATAAATTTCAACACAACAAAGAGAACAAGGAGGTTTCAGACAGATAGAAATGGCATCATTGGAGGAGATGGGATGCTAAGTGCCCTGACTTGATTGGTACACATTCAGGGGTGCCCACCCTGGGGCCGAGGGCCCCCAGGCTCTTATGAATCAGACCCCAGAGACGGGGTGAGCAGTGAACTCCCAAGCAGACTTCATCTGTGTTTACAGCTGCTGCCCAACGCTCACCTTACTCCCTGGGCTCTGCCTCCAGTCTGTGGTACAATTGTCTTCCCTCAAAATGTCCTTGGTGCCAAATGGTTGGGAAGCACTGATGAGCAAGGGCTGGATTATAGCAACAGGCACAAGCCTGCATGTCAGTTAAAGTTACATTGAAAACCCACATGCGCACGTTTTAACCAAGTCTCTCCCCCAGCTTTGAGTTTATTCATTTATTGGCTTCAGTGCTGGGATTGACCCCAGGCCTCACCCATGGCAGGGAAGCGCTCCTCCCCCAGGCCTCCTCCCTGAATGTTCTAATGCTGACGACCTTCCTGAACCTTTCACAGTTCTCCTTTCCCTTAGTTCTTCACATTATGTGAAGGAAACAGGGCTGGTTGAGATGATGAAAGTGTTAATATCTGTGATAAAGAATTTTTTTCTTTTTCTCCAGATCCTTACTATGTGATTCCTTGCCTGGAAGATGAACAAGGTCAACACACTGCATGGAGTTATTAACTTACGACAAGCCTTCTACACTGAAGTTGGCATTGGGCTCTCAGCCAACACCATCCTCCTCCTCTTCCACGCCCTCTCCTTCCTTCTCCGGCATAAGCTGAGGCCCACAGACCTCATCATTGCTCTCCTGGCCCTAATCCATGCCGGGAAGCTGGTTCTCATGAGTGTTATATCTACAGATGTTTTCATGCCTCAGGTGGTCTGGGACGACATCACGTGCAAAGCTCTTATGTACTTGCTGAGGGTTTTGAGGAGCCTGTCCATTTGTGCCACCTGCCTGCTGAGCGTCCTCCAGGCCGTCACCCTCAGCCCCAGAAGCTCCCATCTGGCAAAGTTCAAACACAAATCCCCCCACCACAGCCTGTGTTTCCTTCTTGTGCTGTTGGTTTACTACATGTCCTTTAGTGCTGCCCCCTTGATCACGTCTATTTTCAACGCCAATCTGACCTCTCAGGGTCCTTTATTTCTCACTGAATCCTGCATTATGTTACCCATGACTGACTTCCTGAGGGACTTACTTTCCATATTGGGCATCGCTCGGGATGTGCTCTTAACTGGGTTCATGGCCCTCTCGAGTGGGTACATGGTGACTCTCTTGCACAGGCATAAGAGGCAGTCCCAGCAACTGCGCAGGCCTGGCCTGTCTCCCAAAATGTCACCAGTACAAAGGGCCACCCAGACGATTCTGCTGCTCTTGAGTTGCTTCATGATCTTTTACTGTTTGGACTCTTTGGTCTTCCACTCTAGAATGATGCGGAGCAACGACCCTATTCGCCGTGGAATTCAGATGCTGCTGGCCAATGGCTATGCTGCTATCAGTCCCTTGGTTTTCCTTACTACTGAAAAACGAATTATTAACTTTTGCAAATCCTTGGGAAGATTGAAACCTAAATGCACAACTAGTGAATGATGGTTCAGCTCTCTTTCCATGCCACCAGGCTGGCCTCTCAGCAGGGAATGATGTCATTCTGCCGAGCTCTCTGTGTTAACTGAATATACAGGGATAGGCTGTTTTCTCAGACATTGTCACTGTGAGCCATGAGGACGGCAGCCATGTTCCCTGCCAAGATAACATGTGCTCCTGGTTGATGACACCCAGGGACCCTGAGACCCGGTCTCACCTCATGGCTCCCGTTCTGCACACACTCATAGACACATGAGCGTGTCCCGCATTCCTTAGAAAGTCAGGTGCCTCAGTGGTCAGTACTTAGCCTAAATATGTTATTACCATAATTTGCCATATGATGCCTCAAGTGCACTATTATTGCTCTCACCTAATGAGTTAAATCCAGGAACTCAAACGACGGTTTGAACACCAATGGTCATGGCAGCATCAGTTACTATAGCCTGGCGTGGACGCCACCCACAGCCCACAAGCAGATGAGTTCTTAAATCATACATAGTAGGCACTTTCCATGGAATATTCTTCAGTGATAAACAGGATGGGAAGCTAGCAAAGGGTTCATGACAGATTAACCGTGAAGACATTATTTAACGTGAACTATCAGTCACAAAGGAACCAACACTAGAACTTAGATTGTATAACTTATAGAGATAGAAGATAGGAGAGCAGTCCAGGCATCGGGGCAGGAGAGCAATGGGGAATGTTCAAAGGATGTGTTGGGATTCCCAGGGGGATAGAGAGTACCCCAAACACGGCAAGTCCCAGGAGCTCATCTATCCCACTTGGACTCCTATGGGGCAAGATAGCACCGAGTCACCTTTGCTATTCATCCAGGTATCTCAGTCTTCCCCTCTCCCATCCAATGGATTAAGATGGCACCCAGGCTATGGTATAATCAGAGATCAGCAGCCATTCTGAACACCATGCAAGCAAAGCTCACCAGTTCCTTGTGGTTCCCTAATGGCCCAAGGCCCATTTATTCGTCTGCCTAGCTTAGCCTTCAGGCTTCCTCTGACCTGCCTTCATCATACTTCAGCCCGCCTGCCACCTCTATCCAATCCCGACCTCTACAATGCCCGATATCCTACACAGATCGACAGCTTCACAAGGCAAGACTTCAGGAGTCAAGCCCACGGCACCCAAGGTGGCAAAAGCTAACAGCTGGAAGAGCAACAACACCCGGGAGCCTCTGCCTTAGTGGCAGAGACAGCACCTGAGCACCTCCTTTCTGCAACTCCGCTTTCCCCTCTCCCTAATCCTCCATTCCTTTCCCCTCCTTTGTGAATAAACCAATCCTTCTCTCCTGTGTATGAGGCTCTGTTCTCAGGCCACAGCTTCGCCATGGGGTACAGAGGCGGAGCATCCACTTCTTGCTTCCACCCACAACACAGAGAGAAACCCCAGGAAGGACTGGACAGTATGGATACACAGTTCTAGTTTTGGGGAAGAAAAAGTGTGGAGATGGATGGGGATTTTATTTTCACAATAATATGAATGTGCTCTGACCTCTATGCTGAAAATTTACCAGTTTAACCTTTTTTATATCGTGTGTGATTTGCCTAAGTAAAACGTACTGTGAAAGAACACTCTCTGAAATTACAAAGTGATAAGATTCTAGAGGGGCTGGGATTTAGCTCAGTTGGTAGAGGACTGTGCTACAGTCTCTGAGGTCCTGAGTTCAATTCCCAGCACCACAAAAATGGGAGAAGGACCTGGCAATCCACCCCCAAGGCAATCCTGAAACAGTCAGCCATTGAAAACCCTATGAGGGTCGCTATGAGTCGGACACCGACTCAATGGCACCTAACAACAACAACAACAAAGATTCTAGAAGTACCAAAATATAATTTTCCAATGGTGTTTACAATATGGTCACAAATTTGTGCCTAACAGTAACTTGAAGAATTCTGTAAACATGAAGATATTATTTGCGATTTCTCCCAAGAAAGAACAGATGCTGTTGCTTTGGATTCAGTTAAGTACTACTCTGTGCAGCTGAGCTTTGAAAGGACCCTCGGCCATGCTTACATAGCTTCAGTAATTTATGTTTCTGGATAAAATGTTTTACATGATTTCAAAACCCCAAATTTCAATAGATAATCTCCACAGAGAAATTTCCTCTCTGAAAATTAGCGACTTAAAATATTCCTTTTAATTTAGAAAAAGAAATAAAAAGTAAAATAGGAGAAGTGAATTTCTATTTTATTTTTGTGGCACTTCCCTGTTGAACTGACAGGCTTGCACATAACATTGCAAGTCCTCTACCAATGGGCCTTTTTATTTGTTTATTATTTAATTATTTATGCAGACAGAGTCTCACCACATTACTCAGGCTGCCTCTGGCCTTGAAGTTGGAATCTACCTCTGAGTACCTGGGATTAACGATAGGTCCCAGTTCCCCCAGGTGCATTTCTTTTTCTTTTTTCTTTGTTTTTTGGAACATTTTAACGTACACCTTAATGGATATCATTCTGACATGCATGTCATCGTGATGTTTCTTATAAGCCTTTCACAATACATTGCTCACATAACCTCCCCCTTACCCTGTCTTGACCCTCCTCCCCCATTGCATCCCCCCACCAATGATTTCCTTTCTATTTGTATGTCTTTTGGTTGGAATATTTATCTATATACATGCCTCCTGATTTTGATTTAAATCCAAACTTCTTTCTATAGTGATCTATCTTTTTACATTCTCAGCACTAATACATGAGTGATCTAGTCCATATGCCTTATTGCTACCCTTTGGTATTACTAGTACTAGTATTATTTATTATTATTATTATTATTATTATTATTATTATTATTATTATTATTTGGGAGTAGGGCCTGGCAATCCACTCCCAAGGCAATCCTGAAATAGTCAGCCACTGAAAACCCTATGAGGGTCGCTATGAGTCGGATACCGACTCGATGGCACCTAACAACAACAACAATTATTATTATTATTATATTTGCCAGACTAATAAACTTGAACTATTAACATTGAGGTTAACCTCTCCCCTCTTCCTCCCTCCTTATTGGCCCTACTCTTCCTCCCATCTTCTCCCATCATCGCTTCCTTTTGCTAGATCCCTCCTTCCTTCTTTCTACTCCTTAAATTGTCCATTGTATACTAAGTTTACATTAGCTTTTCATTATGTTCCAATTTATGTATAGGAATTTTTCCTGTTTTTTTAAGTTTGTTTCAGCTCCCATATATGAGTGAGGACATGTGGTATTTCTCATATTGGGCTTTTGTTAGGTCACTTAAGATAATTTTCTCCAATTCCATACATTTTGCTGCAAATGACATTATTTCATTTTCTTGATTGCTGAGTAGTATTCCATTGTATATATGCACCATAATTTTTTTTTTATCCACTCTTCTGTTGATGGGCACATTGAAGGAAGCCTTCTGTTGATGGGCACATTGAAGGAAGCCTACTGATCTTTGAATGTTATTTCTGTATACTGCCACTTTGCTGAAGGAGTTAATTAGCTCTAAAAGTTTTCTAAAGGAGATCTTAGGGTCCTTTAGTTAAAATATCATGTCACCCAAAAATAGTGCATTTCATTTCTACTTGTTTTTATTTATATTTTCATTAATACATATTAATTATGCAAATTAAAGGGTTCACTGTGATATTTCCACACATTTATGCTTCATGAATTCATCACATCCATCTACGCTTCTTTCAATGACCCTTCTCTATTACCCATATCCCCCCCACCTCCCCCCCACAGGAGAAAATGACTTCTTCATTTCTGTCTGTGTCCCCCGTCCTACACACTATGAATGGATGGGCTATTATGCCTGATGAAAATAAGTGTAATAATTGTTCCTGTTATTAGGTCCCATCTAGTCAGGATCCAAATCAGAATGACCCTATGCATGACAGATGAAACACTCCCCAACTCTCAAGAATGGAAAACAACATTAAGGAAATAAGACATTCAGATATCAACAATAAAAAATCTAAAACAATATGATCACAATTTCCAAGAAGTCTGGGACATTATAAGGGTCCAAACCTAAGAATCCATGGAGTAGAAGGAGCTGAGATAAAAAGCTAAAGGCATAGAAAAACTATTCAATGAAATTGTAGCAGAAAATTTCCCAAATCTGGGGAAAGAAATGAACATTCAACCATAAGAGACAAGTAGAACAAACACATGCCCAGGAAAGAACCTCCCCACAATGCATTATAGTTAAAATGCCACACCTATAGAACAAAGAAACAATATTCAGAGCATCAAGACACAACCACCAAATCACAATGATAAATCCAACAGAGTAATATCAGTCCTATCAGTACACACCTTAAAATCCTGGAAAGCACAGAATGTAGTATTCAACCTCTGAATGTAAAATCTGCCAGAAATGATTATTATACCCATCAAAGTTATCATTCAAAATGGATGGAGAAATAGGGAAATTCAAAGACAAACATACCCTAAAGGAAATCATGATGGCCTACCAGCATCACAGATGATACTTAAAGGAATCCTATGCCCAAAGAGAAATAAAGACAGTATCAATCGCGAGAGTGGAAGGAAAAATAAACATCATGAGTGGAAGTCTTTTTATAATTTTTAAATTTTTTCTTACATTTATCTAGTTTTGCTTACATAGTTTCACTTTGTCATACAATGCATTTTTCCTTTACTCATTCTCTGCCTCTTTTCAATATTTTTAACTTTCTTCCCTATATTTTACTTTTTTTTGTCATAACTTGGTTTTGAACCAAGGGCCTCCTACATAATGTGCAAGTGGTTTACCACTGAGTAGCACCGTCAGTAGTTTGTTCATTTATTTCTTTTCAGTCAGGGTCTCACTAAATTGTGCAGGCTGCCTCTGGCCTAGAACTCACAATCCTGCTTCCTCTACTTTATCTGTTGATGGGATTACATGTGTGCGCCAGCGAGCACAGCTTCTTTTTCATTCCTTATTTTAACCTTGTTTCGTCTTTTGTTTTCCCCTTTGGATGCTCCAGGCAATTTATTTCATATAATTACTATGTTTTACTTTGACCTTAAATGATTCATAGCTTTATAGCTTACATCATATTACAGTTGCCATTGTATATTCCTGATGGTTGGTGGTGTACTGGTGGGCCTTACCTGATGTTAACTCTATTTTCCTATATTCTTTGTTTCTCCAACTATTTTACTGGTTTGTCTTCTCTCTGAGTGACAATGGGGAATCAGCTCAAGAGAAAGCTGCTCAGTAAGATGAACCCCAAATTAAACCTGAAGAGATATCCATCACAAGAGACATACAAACCATAAAACATCTATACAGGGAACACAAAAAAGCAAGGCACATATCTCCTCCAAAGGCCCATAACTTCTCAATTACTGAAGATAGAACACAGTTGAGGTAATACAGAAGGAATCCAAAAATCTATGTGTAAGAATGATCAATGACTAAAAGGAAGATACAAACAAGCAGAATAAAGAAGAAAACCAATTCAGAAATGAGTCAGGAAAGTCAGGAGTGTAGACAACAACGTCAGCAATATGAATGAGAAAATTCAGTGAAAAATTGGCATTTTGAAAGAAAGTAAAAAAAAATATTGGAAATGATAGAAATCAATAAAAGAATAAAACACATAGTGAAAAGAATCACCAATAGTTTACAGGAAGCAGAAAAAATATAAGGCATGGAAAACAAAGTTGAGGAAAATCTATATTCAGATATAAAAGATAAATAAATGTATGGATAAACAAACAAGTAAATTAGTTGATGACCATGGCTACAAATTCTAAGAATTCTGAGGCATGATCAGACTAACAAACTTAAGAATTCAGAGGGTAGAAAGATCTGTGATAAAAAACTGAAGCCATAGGAAAACCATTTGTATCAGTCAGCTATCATCCCCGTAGAAGAAAAAACAACTGACACTAGCTTATGGAGCTCATAGTTAGAAGATCAGTCCACAATGGGCATGGGGCAGGCACTTGAGCAGGCAGCAGGATCATGGCAGATGCCAAATGGCATCATCAGAGCACATGCAGAGAGCTTCCTGGAACTGTGGCTGGCAAGATAAGTCTCCAAAATCCCACCCTCAAGTACTTAATTCTGCCAAACTATATCCTGCCTGTCAAGGTTCCATAAACTCCTAGGGCGACACCACTAGCTTCACCCCAACTTTATGTCATGATACTTTTGGGGGGCAATTTATATTCAAATCCTCACACTATTCAATGAAATTCTAGAACGAAATTGCCCAACTCTGGAGAAAGAAACAATCAGCGATTGAAAACCCTCTGAGGGTAGCTATGGGCTGGACATAACTTGACGACATCTAACAACAACAACAACAAAGAAGGGTACTACATATTAAGAAAGATGACATATCAACAAGATGATACAATCATTATAAATATGTGTGCACTGTACCTGGGTGAACCCAATTTCATAAAAGAAGCACTACAGGAAATAACAGGACTGATAGGTCCAGATACAATAATAATTGCTTCTGAAGATGCCAAGGTTGTTCAACACATGCAAGTCCATATATATGATATTTTTTGTTGGTAGGTGCCATCAAGTCGGTGTCTGACTCATAGAGGTCGTTCCTACAGTAGGTGAAACACTATTGTCAGTGCTTTTCTACTGTTCATAGGGTTTTCAATGGTGCAACATGTGATATTGCATATTGACAAAGACACAGAAACATACATGATCCTCTCAAGAGATGCATGAAAGGTCTTTGATGGAGTTCAGCATTCCTTCATGATAAAAACCCTGATGAATCCAGGCAAAGGAAAATGCCTCACCTTAATAATGGCAATATAAAAATAAAACCTATAGCCAACCCCATACTAAACAGGGAAAACCTGAAAGCATTTCCTCTAAAATCAGAATGAGACAAGGTTGCTGGCCCTCTCTATTCTCCTTCAATGTAGTGATTGAACCCATAGCCACAACAAGAAGGCAAGAAAAAGAAGAAAAGACAAAGCTGTGTGGCATTGGTTCATGCCAATCATCCTAGGGACTCAGCAGGTAGGGTCAGGAGGATTGTCAATTTGAGCCAAGAGACAGCTGCCTAACTTAGTAAGACCTCGACTCAACAGAAAAAATAGAAACTGGGCTGGGGGTGAGCTCAGTGGTATAGCAACTCAAAATATGTGCAAGACCCTAAGTTCTATCCAAAAGTACCACAAAAGAGGAGAAGGGTCAAAGAGGAAACGAAGAAGTCAAGTTACCCTGCTTTGCACATCAGTTGATCTCATGAACACCCTGAACTCCAACAGCTGAAGGAAGTGTAACCAAAACTGATGTAATCTGGAAGATTCAGCATTGACGGAAATGGAGTGCTGAGATGCCCCAACTATTGCTTCAGCCCTGTCTTCCTTTAATTCTAACAGTGTTTGATTTATAAAACTGGACCCACTGGCCTTAAATGCACATAGATGGTAATTATCTACAGTCTTAATGAATTGATCCCAGAATCAGTATATTGTAATATTATCAATCTCACATTTTGTCACAATTTTCATAATTTTTATATAATTTTGGACAAACTACATCAGAGAATGAAACACATTTCTATATTTTTCCTTTCAGAGAATGGGCAGACTTCTGGCTAACTACTTAGTGGGGAGGTGGCTGATGCTTTACATTCCTCACACAGTGGAGTCCAGCCCAGCTGTGCTCCAACATCAATCATACTCAACATGCCTGGGATCGCCTCAATCCCCACCCCTAACTATTGCTCTATCTTTCTATCTTTCAGTTTAGTCTTTTTAAATTTCACCTTGAAATCACAGTATCCTGAAACTGGCCTGTAGCTGAAGCATTGTGGCGTCAGATCTCAGGGCTGAGCAGGGTCGAGCCTGGTTAGTGATTGCATGGCAGACTGCCTGGGAACACCAGATACTGTAGGCTTGGGAGGAGAACCTGGCAACCCACTTGCCAAAATTAACCCACCACTGAAAACTCTATGAAGAGTAGAGAGGCACTGACAATAGTGTTTCGTCTGCTGTAAATAGATTCACTAAGATTTGGAACCGCCTCCATAGCACCGAACAACAACAACAACAACATACTGAAATGGAGGTTTTGGACCTTGTGCTATGCTGGACCACTATTACCCAGGGACGGGGTCCTCCATGTGAAAACAGGCACAGGTGGAAGGTACACATCACTCACTATGTGCAGAGGACACTCAGAGCCACTGCCCACTCACTAGAGGAACCTAGAATCTCTGACCCCAGAGTAGAGGCCTCACACAGCATGAAATGGGTGTGAGAAGGTTTATCCTAATGTGAAAATGAGAGACCCCGGTGTCCTCTCCAGATGGTGACCCTACTTAGCTCTGAGCACAGCTGTCAAGGTCCTCACAGAAGTTCTGAGCCTGGCTCTCCCCAGACTATGATTACGCGCAAGGGAACAAAGGGAACTCAGAGACAGGGAAGGAGCTCCATGGGGACCCCAGGGTTCTCTGCTCCCCAGTGGGGTCCTGTCACCTTTCTGCAGACACTGACACCACAGGCCTGCAGAGAGATGAGCCATCAGCAGCCTTTCCTTAAAACTGTGTGCGATCCTCTCAGGTACCCAGGGCCGGAGGCCGCACACACCTCGCTGGGTAAGTCTCCTTTATTCCAGGCAGCTAGAACAGTCAGTGAGCAGGTCCTGGGCAGGCTGCAGGAGCCACCAAGTCGGGATTCCAGGTGAGGTTTTCTGTGGCCTCAGATCAGCCTCCAGCTCCCACTGTCCTGCTAACCCTTGAGAATGGCTGTCTTTGCAAGAACGTGCGGAAGTTTTCTTCAATGGATATTTATTCCTATATTTTTGACACTTATAAAACTGCTATTGCCAATTAATTTTCTCTTGCCATTCATTTTCTGAGTTTGAATAAGTCACTGACTAGTACTAATCAGTACTGAAGTTACAGTTACTCTGTTCTAGTGATTTTAAACATGACTTACTCATATGCATATATTCAGAAACAGGAGACGTTTAACTTCAAGTGATTATGAAACTGTCTTCCTTCTTTAGTCTTAGTAAACACAGTAGAACTCTTGCTGACATGACTTCTATAGGTTTATACATTAGGAGGAAACAGGATTCATTGGGAAACATCACCTCATGTACTGCAACCTCCCAGTATTCCAAAGTGTCCACCAGTGTTTTCTCATGAATATGTGCTTTATTAGTATTTAGACAAATTAAAAATTAATAGTGTCATCTCCTAAACAATTGCTCCACAGGTCTGTTAACAAGGGCTTAAACAACTGCAGGGCTGCTGGGTTTCCCGTCATGACAGCTGGGTGTCTGCATGAAGCTCCTCTGGGGCTCCCTGTGTCTTTACTTTGAAGGAACGCTGTTCCTCTACTGCTGTTTATGAAGACTGTTTACAAATATTGGTAGTGTAAATATCCCAGCTGCAATGGGAACCCTGAGCTGCATTCACAATCCCATCAATTTTCACAAAACCTACAGCGGATCCCAGCCCTGGTTTTGGAAGCAGCTGCCATTCATTTGCCCCAATCTCCCCAGGTCGGCTCCCTGCGCCCCTGTTCACGTCTCCCAGCAGTGCTGCACACGGACCTGACATCCGCTTGGCGGTGCTTTGGCCTCCCTGAGGTGCCAGCCATTTCTCCACAGCAGGCACCACAGTTTCTGGCTCACTTGGGCCCCAGGGAGTGTTTGCTGCCCGATCCCCACCCAGCCCTAAGCCCACCTGCATGAGGCAGCCCAGTCTCCCCTCCCAGACCTCACCCCCTTTACTTTCACTTGTATGAAGGTGACGGTGATGGAGACCATGGGGGAGCCGAGCTCCCTGACCACGACAAGCCAGAGTCAAAACCCTTTCTGTCCCCTCCTGTGAGTGGATGTGACTGCTGGGTGCTGGCTCAGCTGTGCTGTGCAGAGGGCTCTCAGCCCTGGGAGCCAGGCCGACTGTGTTCACACTGCAGGGGAGGACAGGTGTGCGCTCCCTTCCCTCTGTCACCGGGAGACTGAACTCCTGGGGAAAGGGCAGAGGAGCCCAGTGTCACAGGAAAGGTTTCCAGGAAAGGTTTCCTTGCCCTGCACTTCCTCCTTGACCCCTGCCTCGTGTCACGTAGCTGAGCATTTGTCACTAGTGTGGGGCCTAACTAATGATACCTTATATCACCTTTGGCCAGGTTATGGGTGACCATTGGAGTCCACAATGGCTAACCTGAGTTATCTAGAGGCATGGAAGAGAGTGAGTCATAACTAGTATCTCTCTCTCTTGATGGTCCCTCTTTGTCACTGTCACCGTTAACATTTGAATGTTCAAGGTATTTTTGCATTTCTTTTTCTATATTGGGTGATTTTTCTAATCACTTCATCTTTTCTTCTTCTTCCCAGATGTGGATTCTTCAAATATGCTGTAAGTCTGAAACTCGGGTGACAGTCCCTGTGCTTCTCACCAGCTCCATAGACCATGGATCATTCTGATCACGGTGTTTTTGGTGTGGAAAATGAGATTTTAGTGCCTGGTACAATATGCTATCTGATTGCCTTCTCCGCATCTCTACTCTTAAGTTCCCTATATGGGGAGCGTTTCTTAGGTCATCCTGTGAAGGCACAGGGCTCAGGCTCTGCCCCCAATCCTCATATGTGCTGCGCTAAGCAGGGATAAAATGGACACAGCGTGCTGGGAACAGAAACTCTGGACAGCTCCGTGTGTGTGTGTGTGTGTGTGTGTGTGTGTGTGTCTGTGTGTCTGTGTGTCTGTGTGTCTGTGTGTGTGTCCGTGTGTGTGTCCTTTCCTTTTGTTTGCAGTACTGGCAGCTCCAACCTAGGGCTTTGCACTTGCTAAGCAGTTGCTCTGCCACAGGGGAAATCCCAGCACCCTTTCAGAAAGTTTTTGAGACCACGTTTCACTAAGTTACACAGGCTGCCAGTGGACTGGAACTCACAATTCTCCTGCCTCAGTGTCTTTAGTGGATGGGATTACAGGTGAGCACCACAGTACCCTATTAGAGAGCTTCTTTC